>OY720449.1:25703746-25803746 GCA_963082715.1 Harpalus rubripes | reverse complement strand
GTATGTATTAATGAAGAGCATTATAATTTCATATGATTTTATTTTCATTTTGTAGACTGTTGTTGATAAGTTAGTACAGATATATTTATTGCTTAGTTACCAGCTTCCTTTTGTCTATGTAAACAAGGGTTTAATATCCTGAAACCAGTAAAATAAAATAAAAATATGTTAATGTCAAATTACGTTAAATATGTGCAATTTTATAATTGGGTCTATACTTCATGCTAGTCTTGCATAAAAGGAAGTCGTGTGATGTCCACATCAGATTTTCTTGTATGAATAATAGTTCCGAAGATTCAAGGCGAACAAAATAATAATTTTTTCAATAGTTATTTATTGGTGATTTTTTGTCACATTACACAACAAATGGCTTCGCGAACAATACTTTTTAGTAAATACTTTCTATATTTATTTTTATATACTGGGTGTAACACGGAATGCGGGCCATAGGCGTTTAACATGGAAAACAGTTTTTCTTTGCGCAAAAGTAGCCTATCAATTTTAGACAATAATTCTTCAAATAAATGTTTTATAGAATAAACTTCTGCATCTAAGCCAGTAATCATATTTTATTTTGCACATTTAGTAACCGAGCCCAGTGGAGAAGGGCTGAGTAGTAGGATTGTAAGGGTTAGACCATTTATTCATGTTGCTTTATCTCTTAAATAATGACGCGAACTGCGCTAAAACTTTTTTTTTTGTAATACGTACGATATTAAATGTATGTTATTGTTAATTTTTTGGAGGTTAAGTTAGGTATTGGCTCTGGGGAATTTAACGATGCCAAGTGTAATTTCCACCTAAAACCCAGTAGATGACGAAAAATCTCCAATAAATAACTTTCAAAAAGTTGTTATTTTGTCCATCTTGAATCTTCGAAACTATTAATCTTATAAAAAAATGAATAAGACCAGGAAATTTTATCTACTTTAATTTTGTATATCAACTATTTTTTACTAGGACCTATAGTTTCGGAGATTTTTGCAAAAATCGTGAAAAGAACACCTTTAAACGGGTCCCACCGCCCACTCACCTCCTAACCACGGGGCCTTTACTATGTTATACAGTAGACGTCAAGGAATAACTGTGCCAAATTTCAAAACGGTACTTCTTTTCCTTGAAAAATCTAATTTTATTCCTTCTTTCCTTAGACTCTGCAAAATTATTTATTGCCACATCATTGAAATTTGAGATATTTTAATGCCTTGGTCATTGACCGTGTGCAGCGAATAGGGTAGTGGTTGTCTTCGTCTGAAGCAAGCCAAGTTACAATTCGTTTGTTTCTGTTTGATGCATGTCATGCAGCATATAACACAACGTGGTTACATGTTTAATGTGATCCAAAAAGCAAGCGCACTCGGTTCGTTGTCTTGATTTCAATACAATAGTATCATGTGCAAGCAACGCTAACGACACGATGGACTGACTTTTAGAGGTGAGCGCATGAGTAACTTTTATTCACGATCGCGCACGCTCACGTAACTAAAAATTTAATCATGACCAATCACGCACGACTTTTTATGTTTGATTCTCGATCACTCAGGCTCGCCATTTTATTTTGGCACTCACGCGTGATCACGCCCGTCGGGTCACGTTCGTGTCACGTAATTGTTTCTATGTACATTTAAGCCTATTTAACACAGTCATAAGTTGTTATCAAATTGGTAATAAGTTAGCTAACAAATTGGTTTCATTAGAAACGAATGTTTATTGACAAATAGGATGTTCTATTCCATCACAAATATCATTATAAATTTGGCAATAAATTTGTTAACAAAATTATGATCGTGTCAAACGGGCTTAAAGATATGTGTATATTTAGTGAAATCGGAGCGACTGTGTATACAATTTCGGATACAACAATAACACTATTTTTATTGAAAAAGAAAATACTTTTGATAACATATTTGGATATACTAATAATAACAAGAATGTATAGCCAAATATGGAAATTAAGAAAAAAAAATAGAAGAAAACTTGTAACTCACGCTCGATTAAATTTGAATCACGCTTGATCACGCATATTTTTTTTAAGTGCCTCACGCTCACGTTCGATCACGACGCAAAATTTAAATTATATTCACGATCACGCGGGTCACGTCGTGACCCATCGTTACCCGACAAAATCACGGCCCGCGCTCACCTCTACTGACTTTTTTAAAAATTATTAAATTCAAAATATTTGATTTTTATTTTTTCGCTTTTTCTTTTCTGCTTCGTTAAATTTGGGAGGTCATTGACCAAATTACCTTATGGAGGAACCGCCACTGATTATAAAATGTGCTTATGTACAACTGATCTTTGACATTACTTGTCATTTCTTTTATGTCAATTTATTCCTCTATTAATATACCGTGTGTCTGTCATACAGGTGTACATAGGAGATTAACATGGGAAATCAGTTTTTTGCAATTTCCTGCTCGCCAAATTATTTTAAGCAAAAACATGGCAAATAAAAGTTTTAAGACATAAAATTCTGCATTTAAATCAACAAACAGAATTACCTTTACATGCTTTATAACGGCAGAAATTAAATATGAAAATGTCGAAAATTATGTTAAAAATATCGAAAACCATGAAATTGAAGAAACAATAAATAAATACTTGACGTTTTATCTGTTACAACTTATTTGACGTTTCTGACAATTTAATTTAAACAAATATCGTTAATTATGATAATAGAAATATTATATTAGATCAATAAATAAAGTTAAGAAAATATAGTTTTGTCTAAATAATATGAATTTATTAAAAATTCAACATTGCGTTAAAAATTATGTATGATGTTGTGATGTACTCTCAACTAATTTCCAATACACCTCTACTACAGAAGGGGTCTACACCTATCATTCCTAACTCTTTCTTCCAGTAACGCATGTTCTGCTCGTTCTCCATTCTGATTACGCGGCTCACGTGTATTTTTTGAAGACACATTAGCAGTCTTTTCAAATTTTGTCACAAATTTAGGTATTATGAAAACACGCTCTTCACTCGTTTTTACTTCAAATAATTAGGCGAGCAGGACAGACACACGATATAGAACGGTGGTTTAGGCTGTTATTTACCTAGCCATGAAACAAAAAACGGACGATTGCGATTTTTTTGCATCGAAGTTACTTATGTCTACTTACCATGTTTGGTTCAAATTGAAAGTATTCTACAGTTTCAGGAAAGGTTCGTAGACAAGAAAATGAATAAAATGAAACTGCTTATACTCGCAAACTTTTTGACAAAAGAGAGCAATGGATCAAAAATTATTCATGAAAGGATGATTGGGGTAACCTATAGAAGTGTTCTATTTCAGTTTGCCACCATTGATATCTTGGGAAATTTAAGAAATACAAGATTGATTAAATTAGAAAAGAAAGAGTATTTTACAAGACTATTATGAAAATATTAATAAAAATTTCTTTCGGTCATGGTTCTCAAAATATTAGTTGCATCTTTCATATTTTTTATTATCTTATACAGAAGATAATTTCATTCTGAATTCAATAAATAAAATGTTTAATCTCTTAAAATTAGTGATGCACGACGAGGCGAGATCGATATAATAACTGCGAGAAGCGAGAACCTCGCGAGAGTCTCTCAATAAAAAGTATTTGTAACTTTATAGTTTTGCTTCATAAATTCAATGAAAAATGTACCGTACAGGGAGTGGAGTCAACGGTAATTATTCGTGCATAGAACACGTGAATGTGAAAATTATTTGAATTGACTGTATTTTTTTGAGTGTATCTAGAGTCGAATGTTATCGGTCGCAGAGCGAGGAAATGCAAAATAAAGACTAAATCGATTTTGCATCTAATAGAACTAGTTTTTCTCCAATATATCAGCCCATAATTCATCCCAGTTAAAACTACGGTTATAATAAAATTCTAGTCGTCCCTGAAAAGTAAAGGATCTTATATTAAGCGTCGATAGGAGCCAACACAGGGTGAAGCGGAGTGATTGGTTGCCAGCGTGTTCTCAGTGTAGCGCTTTTTTATGAGTAAATCTTACTTAAATAGTGGCATATAGTTAATGATAAAGTGAAGAAACTTTTAGTTACAAAAAATAATTTTTCAAATGTTTATAGTTTTACTGATGACAGAATGTATTAACAGATGTTCGTATTGAAATAATTCGGTGACTAGAATTTAGTGTTTCGTCTACTTATTGTAGTTTTACGACTGTAAGACGGAACGATTGGTGCGAACTTGACTTTTGTAATTCAACTGATACGTAAATACCGAGGTAAATACGTAGTGCGCAAGCGCTTATTTTTACAGCGAGACTCTCGCGCGAGAACGAGATGAGACCCAAAAAAATATGCGAGAACGAGAGCGAGATTGCAGATCCAAAAACGAGACGAGATCGATATTTTATATTTCTCGTCTCCTCTCACCTCGCGTGCACCACTACTTAAAATTTAATTGTTATTTAATAACAATTTTTTTCAGGAAACTAAATTTTTACAGAGCCGTGAATAACACAAATGATTATAATAATTTATACGATCGTGATCAAATTGATGTTTAGTTTCCACTTTTAAGTTTGTAAAACGGTTATTTAGTAACAAGGTTTCATTAGTCACGGGTTGCCGATTAACGGTGAATATTTTGTTATCTTGCCAAACTTCTCATTTAATATTTTGATCCTAATTCATAAATAAAAGTATTTTTTATATTTATTGGGTTATTTTGTTATAAATAAAGTTATAGACAAACAAATAAAACATATTTGATTTGATTTAATTCATAGCATTCTGATTCCGATGTAATAATTTTAATTAACTTAATGTAAACTTAGTTTAAACAAGATTTATCTCAAAGGTCAATGTGAAAGTTCAGGTGCTATTTAGGTACATTAGTTTATGATATATTAGCATGAAATATGAAATTAATATTGAAAATCACATATTGTCCAGAAATTATGTCTGTACCATAATATTTTCTACTAATTATTCTTTTATGTATAATATCTATAATAAAACTTTTCAGGATCTATATTAAATATCGCTTTTGTAAACAATACAATGATGATATGATTATCAAAAGTTTTATACGAGTAAGAATTAAACTGTCATTGCATTATACTTTTACATGAAGTAGATAACTGATTAGATTAAAAAGTTGTTCCATTTGAACATTTGATCTCAACTAAGTAATCCGATTTATCTGAACCCAATTTAGTGATCTGAATTAACTTTGGTGTGTAAATGGAACACTACTTATTATTTCCAAAGTAGAAGTAGTGCAGAATTCGCTAACATAATGAACTTTTTCAATGGAAATGGCATAGTTAGTACATGTTGTAAATAATTGTTCATATGATTACATATTGTTAACAAAAAATATAAATTTAAATATATATTAATGTTTCAACTGAAAAATTAAAATATTTTATTTTAATGACTAATACATATCCAAAATAAATTCTTAATTAAAAATTGATTCAATTGTAATATTAATTTAATTTTCATTAAATTTCAATAAAAGAGTCATTGGTAACAAAATTTTAATGTATAAAAATTTAAAATATATGTACTAAATAAATAAATATATAATTAAATGCTGATAAAAATGATAAATAATTGAATATGAAGTGTTTTCATATTTGTACCCATACATGTTATATTACATAATAAAAAATCTGGTGTGGCCAACACAATACCTCCCGCCATTTACAGCCCGACTCACAAAAAAGATTAAATTTTTTGGATTAGCGAATTTTACTCTAATTTTGACAGTTTATTTCTTAAAATATAGTCTAATCTAATCCAAGTAACTACCTTTTTCTTAAACCACTCAACAGGATTAAACCCCAATTCCAGAGTGGGTTCACATTCACACACATCCATGCCTTAGTTGGATTCGAACCCAGAGCCCCGAGGGAACTCATGACATGAGGCGTTGTTCTAACCATTGGGCCACCGGAACTATAATAAAATGAAGATTAAATTTTAAATACCGGGATAGAATAGAATTCACTAATCCAAAAATGAGGATTAGCTTAAATAGTTTTGTGAATCGTTAATTTTTATTAATCTAAATATATACCCACATATTTACTTAGGCTGGAAACTGTATTGAATTCCTTTTCTATTGTTCTATTTACTTTTTCCTTTTTAAAATGTTACTAATATTATTTTGAAATGATTAGTTCTTTGATAGTGACATTCATTTGTCAGTTACATACATTTGAATAACTGCGTTTTGTTTGTTTCAAGCGTAGGCTCTGAAATTTAAATTTTTATAATAGCATTAATGTCGAAAAAATAACATTTAAAGGTATTTTTCGAAGAAAAACTATTTTGATCTTCCAGTAAAGTGCCATTTCCGGTTATCCGATTTTCACCAAAATCTAATGGGCTCTTTCCAATACAGAAAAAGTTCGAAATACAAGATTTCAAATTTTTCTGAATGATAGTATTTGAGTTGGAGTGGAGGATCCACACACACATACACAAAGACATTATCGTAAAAATGTTAAAATTGGATTCTAGGGACCTTAAAACGTGGTCATTTACCAAAATCTCGATATGCTATTTTTAACACGATCCCTATACCTCCCTTACCAAGGGTAGCGGGAGGTAAAAACATAATAAATAGCAGGATTGTCAAAAGATTTAATGCAGCGGAATTGAAATCTATTTGTCTTGCGTTAGTTCCAACATATACTGTATTTGCGAGGCTACACGAGAATACAGACCTGAATGCTCATTCCGTGACGTCACAGCTAGCCTGTTGCTGTCACTCTACGCCTCGAACGACCGCAGTGTAAGCATAAAAAATATAGCGAATTTTAAACAAATAAGAGTGTAAAATGTAATTTATAAAGATATAACATTCGCAAATAACTATTCAAATATGATATAATATATAATATAACTATTTTATATACATAACTAAACAAATTAAATAATGTTTTACTTTACATTACTTATTGTTGATCAAATAATACAAGGAATAATATTAATAACATTAATAATCTTTAGAACATAATATGAAAATGATGAAACTAAAAATGAATGACGAGTATTATATATTCGTATTTAAAATAACCTTTGCTTTGGAATAAGATACATTAGGTGCTCGCTATTTATTTTATTTTGTAAACTGCTTTTTATTTTTTCTTTCATAACAACTACATTTAATGTTGTATATGATATACATATATAAACACATATACACCATATATTAGGAAAACTTGTCTGGCTTCTAATTTCTCCTAAGTCGGTATATCATTTTAGCCGTGTTACCGTAATTGCTTCTGCACATTGGCACACAGCATTTTAAAACCATTTTTGCAATTTCCTTCAACAAAAAACAATCGAAACTTGATGTTCCGTCTTGCGCTGTACCATGCGTCCGCTCGCGCTGACTGCTGTACTTCTACTGTTTTTAGAGGGCTAGACTAGCACGCTGGTTTCATAGTTTGACATGACGCATTGAGCAGGGATAATCATTCAGGCCTGTATTCTCGTGTGGCCTCGGCTTATGGCGTATCGGTTTCTTGAATTAGCATATTATTAAATATCCTAGTATAATTAATTATTAACAATTTTATATAATTGTATTAATTTTATTTAATTGTTTTAATTATAATAAATTCATTACTTACTACAACTATTTACAGAAGCAATTATGTAATCACTTTTTAGAACATTTGGACAATACAAATTAAGTAATATTTTATCCACAAGCGGAAAGCGGAATGTAAACCAAATGAAGTAGACACTATTGCAGTACAAGTGAAGAAACTAAAAATTTTGCTCACTTAAAGCGCAAGCCGAATATGTAGACACACAAAGAATGAATTAGTTTCTTCACGAGTACAGTATAACGTTTTGTTAATCCTGTTATTCATATATATGTATTAAAATTTATAATAAATGTTATTACTTGGTTTATTGTATTGTAATCAAACATAAACGTCAGGTTACGTTGCTATTAATTCGTGTAAATATAAACAATTACATTTATCATGAAAATGATATTTCTGTGTCATAATATATTATACTGTGAAAATATGTTAATATGCCATATTTAATGTCAACCTGTTTTCAATAGTATTTATTAAAAATATAACAGCACGCTGGATTTTATAATTATTTATTTATAAAAACCTTTTCGATGATCGATTTCGGCTATGGATGGCCATCTTCGGATCGAAGCGTCAAACAGAGCTGGGCAATACTTGCAAAGAAAGTACATTTAGGCTTGCAAGTACTTTCAGTACTTCAAGTACTGTACTTGAAGTACTTTCTTATAGTACTTTGTACTTGACAAAGTAAGTCTATTCACATGTACTTGGTGGAAAAAATACTTCAAGTATTTTTAAATACATTTAAAGAAATGTACTTGAATTATTTTAAATGTGTTTGAAGTTCGATGAATAATTTAAGAGTTAACAATGTTATGAGAATTGTTTTTCTGTCAGTGTTTGGTGTTATTCCTGTAGTACATAATTATGTGAATTTCATTAATAAATATATTTTCAGCGATAATATGAAAGTAAAGATGTATTTGTAAATTTTTTGGTATAAATAAATAAATTCTAATATACACTGCATATACATATAATGTATTTATTATCTGACTAAAGTGCTGGGACTTTACGTGTCGCCTGACGATCGCATGACGTAAAAATGACGTCATTCTAACATCTCGGTACAGTTTCTCGTATCGCTTGGCGATCATATGACATCAATTTTACGTCATGAGATCGCTAGGTGATACGGCAGTCCCAGCGAGGAACTCTTGTTTTATATTGAAATTTTTGTCTACAATCACCTTTTAAGGTCCATATAGTCAAAAAATATCAATTATGTGAAAAAGTACTTGCACGTAAATTTACAAATACTTTTTCAAGTACTTGGTACTTTCAAGTAAGTACTTTAGAAACTAAAAAAGTACTTGTACTTCAAGTACATTTAGAAATATCAAGGTACTTGCTACTTGTACTTCAAGTACTACTTTCCGGTACTTAGTCCAGCTCTGGCGTAAAAGCATTAAAATAATGTTCTCATAGTTAAGATTAGTTGACAAATTGATGAATTTTGAACTAATTGTATTGTACTGATTTATTGCGTATGGCGGGAAGGTGTACTGTACATCTTCCCGCCATACATAATAAATTTTCTAGTTCAAATCTATCTCTTGGCTCTTAAACACCAATTCGACAATTAGTTCAAAATTCATCAATTTTTCAACTAATCTTAACCATGACATTATTCTAATGCTTTGACGCTTCGATCCGAAGATGGCCATCCATAGGCGAAATCGATCATCGAAAAGGTTTTTATAAATAAATAATTATAAAACGCAGCGTGCTGTTATATTTTTAACCTAATAAACACTAAATATGCACTCTGAAATGGAGCTTTTCATCCAAATGACTGTTTTCAATAATTGTGAAATTATTTTTCAAATATATAAACAATAAATAAATAAATGTTATGATTTCTATTATACTCTACATCTACTTTAAGACAGGAGAAAGGGAATATGCGAAAATATTTTCATTTACTGCTTTCGCTCATCCCTTGCTGTATAGAAATAATTTGAGTGGACAAAACAAAAGGTTTCTAGTTGTGTAGACAAGTAAGAAACAACACGTTTCAGTAGGCATATTGAACAATAGTACATCTAATACTAACCGAGGTGGATAGTGTTTCATTACTGTCGACAGCGACGATAGCTAATCAAGGAGTGAAACTTTTCACCTAGGTTTGTATACTATTTTATTCACCATCGGAAATTAATAATGAATAATTAAAATATAAATAATAATAATAACTTAACATAAATAAACGAATGGTTTGAGGTTGATCATGTTCATTTGTCGCATAAACTGTCAGTTTGATTTATAACCTTAAATTTTGATTGCAATGTGGCATCTTCCCGCCCTGAGGTTAACAATAATTAACATCCCAACTTTATAAAAGTCAGAAATCTCCATATTATTATTATAATATATTATATTACTTGAAGTGGTTTACATTTTTTCCTTAACCTATATTTACGGTTTTTTTTTATTAATTAATAAAATTATAGACATTTGTAAATCGTGAACGACGCTTCATATTTTATAAATAATTTTTGTAGTTAATCGCAAATTTAGATGCACGCTATGGATATACGGTGATTTAAAAAAAAATCTAGCCATCTTCATCATTTCATTGTTGCTTTAGTAGCGACATTTCAATTAGATAAAGTATGACTTTAAAACTTTTCCCAGTATTTATTAAATATTGTTGTGTGAAATTAAAATAAAACATTACTTAAATGCATTTTATTAAAATTCACAACTTTAAAAAAAAAATAATTATCTACACCTAAAAGTTTATTTTTTGTATTTCCGCCCTACTCATATGTGTGACATACTGCGATACTATCAAATTCCGTATATCGTTATTTTATCACCTATGAACATCAATTTATTTGCAGGTGTAAGCCCACCTCAAATATTCCGGAAATACGCTTGGCAGATTACAAAATTACGTGTTCGTGTCAGGAAATTTCAACGTTTTCGCGCGCTCCGAGAACGAGATTTTTAAAATTCATTTCTGCTAAAAAGCTAATCATTCGAAACGTATTTTAATTAATTTTATGTCAAAGACGTAAGACGAAACTTGGAAGGAAAGACAAGAAAATGAAAATACAAGTATATGAAAATTTGCGAGACTTCGATGATAGACCAAAAAGAAAATTTATGTTGATTAAATAAGGATACAAGATAATATTAGTGACATTTAAAATTTGATTTTAAAAGTTAATATTAGGATATAAACTATGCATATTAATTAAAATAACTTTCACAAATATGGTTAAAAATATTTTTAAATAATGTGTACCTAAATTATTAAAATATTCCTTCCAAAAGTTATTTTCAAAAGATAACTGAAAATTATTAAGATTTTTTTAATACTCGTAGTTCTCATGAATATTTAGTAATTGTTTTAAACAATATATAAATTATTTAAATATTTACTTCTATAATTTCATAATTGAAATATACATTTTTAGAAATGACAAATATGTAATATTTTTTAAATAATAAAATAGGTACTCTTATAATAATTGAAAAAATCATATTTAAGAAAAATTTGAAATAAAAACTGGAGGTTATGAAAAATACCTACGAGTATACTATATAACAAAAGTTATAAAATATATAAATTCAAAATATTGTTCCAACTATTTAATATTTTTTTAAAGTTTATAAATTAAGACTTTCATTATTTTCAAATTCAAAATTAAGAAAATTATTTACAGTATTGGCAACGAAACTTGGAAAAGTTTTAAATTCACAACATATCACAAAGTTTCACATAAAGTTGCTAAAATTATTCGATAGATAATTTAAAAAAATTAACTCACCTTCATTTTCGAACTTCTTGTCGTCACTCACATCGCACTCAAAAACTCAATCTGTAACCAAAACAAACAAAAAATTAAGTTCAACACAAATTAAAAAACAAAATCATGAACCAAGCTAAACATAATATAAAACTAATTGTTGAAGTACATAGAACAGAATTGCATAAAGAAGCGTATTAGCTGACTTCCAGCCGCTGAATGACGCCGCACGGGCGCCGTTGCAACCGACGCTGACGCCGCCGCCACCAGGGCGCGCAAGCGTCGCATACAGGTGGTTGAGAACACCTGCGAATCGCGGAGATAGAAGGATCACAGTTGGCGAACTGCCCGATGCAACCAAACAAAAACAAGTGAAACAACAGAGATATTTTCATGAATTTTAAGTGGGATAATATTTGTAGAAGATGGTAATAAATGTTTTTACATATTTTAATGCTAGAAAAATTGTTGCTGATGGTAAGATACATAAATAAAGATTAATAGAATCTAAGAATTCTGTCATTACAAAAATATTCTTAGAAGATATACTTAGATAAATGTTAAAGGCCTTATCTAACGAAAGAATTTTGGACATCTATATTTGAAAAACATACATGAAACTTTTTTGTTATAAGTTGATAAAATTTCATTTCAACTACTCAATTTTCAATTATAATAGTTTTGTTTATTTATATATTGACACCAATTCTTTAAAAAAGTTAGTAACTCTTAGCAACATTGCTTTATAAAATATCCAATAATATCTGCATACCTTGAAAAAAACATGAAAATGGCAGCTTCACATTTGTTTTTTATATATATATTTTCAGCAAAGATGCTAAAGACATAGCAACTTTCTTACAGAATTAGGGTGATTGTATTATTATAAGTTATTTTACAGATAAAAACCAGTGAACTTGTTCTTAATCTTGGTAATAACATTTTTATATTACACCTATAAAGATAATGGTAAATAGGTATGTAAACTTAAAAACTTAGTTCAGATTACATATTTTATAAATACATTAATAAACAGGGTGGTAGCAACGGGGACTTTTTAGAGCGCGCTAAATCACCCCCCCCCCCCTTTTCCCGAGCAAAATAAGACATTCTATCTATCTATAGCTATCTAATCAACATGTACTGGTCTTAAAAGAATAAACCGACCACAATAAAGAGTGTCTATGCTGCATGAGAGAATTTCAAATATACCTTTATTAAATTCTGAAAAGAACCGAACAATGAAATAATTGGATTTAGGCTCGGTTTTATAAAGCTCAAAAATCTTCACTTAAATTTTAGTTGCAAAGTAAATTTATTTAAGTGGAGATTTGGGTTTTCTAAAAATTTTTTAAATTTACTGAACAAGTAAATCTATCAAGTAAACGATTTTTATTGATGTACTTTCAAACAAACAAACATGATTACACTCTATGTAGGTATACATATTTATTCATACTATTGTTTTAAATATTTTACAGATTTCCTTTAAATAATAGTGGTATATTACGATTGTGAATAGATGCCATAAAAAGAAAAGATTTCACACCTACAAAAGCATCAAAAACGTGGAGGGTTCATTTTCTTGAAACTGATTGTTAGAAAAGGCCTGGAACATTTATAAGAAAATTTAAACCAGACTCAACACCTTCTGTATTTCCAAATTTTCCACCACATATGCAAAAAGCATCTTTTTAATAAGCAAACATTTTTTTAAAAATTCATAGTCGTATTTTATTGTGAATTTGATATATATATATATATATATATATATATATATATATATATATATATATATATATATATATATATATATATATACTATATTATTAAATAATAACTATAATTTTTAAAAATACGCAATAAATATAAAAAAAACTGTTAATTCATTTCATTTACAATATGTTTCTATTATGTAATTTTAAACTTGGCGCGTATTTTGCCTTTTCTGCAAATGACTACCTTCCAGTTGCTTGCCTCACAGGTGAATACGTGCACAACATACAAGTTACCAATCCAATGTATATATTAATATCCTTGATAAGGTCAGGTGCTTATAATTATTTTTTAACGGTTTAAGATTATAGTTTTTTTTATCAATGTTCTTACTTCAATATAATGCAGAGTATTTTATATTTTTATTTTACAGCTCCCTCTAACATGAGTTTAGCCGCTCTCAAATAATAGTCTAGCTACGGCCTTATTAATACATATGAATTTATAGTAGGTACCGTAATCTTCCATAATTAGGTATAAGTCATAATGTTGATAATAATAATAATAATATATTATAATCCAAAGATTAAATATTTTAATTTTTGAGATTACTAATCAAAATGACATGATATGAAATAAAAGGTTAATAATTAAGTAAACACCTGCATAGCTCTATTGAAACGCAAAAAAAAACATATTTGAAATTTCATGTTAAAACTTTTGGTTGAAATTGATAAATATGTATTTTGTATAAAAAGAATACAGATAATATTGTCATTTCAAATGTCAAAATAAACAAAAACCTTCCATGCATTTGTAACGAATGCAGTGGGTTTCAGCAACATAATGTCATTTTATAATTTTAGCAGTAGTTTATTTATGACAGTACAAAATATTCGAATCGCCTAAAACAACGGGATCGAACTCCGAGATTTGAATCACGATAAAATGTAATAGCAGTTCAAATATATTAATTTCCTGCTCTAGAAATAATTTCACGTTATTTTTAAAACTGTCAAACATTTTTTACATTTTCACATTGTAAATGTATTTCTATTAATGTGACGGAAAATGCTAACAACAATGGAGTATAAAATTATATTTAATTGAATAATCAACCAGGAGTACATATAGTAAAACACAAATATTTAAAAATTTATTTATGTTGAAAATATTGTTTCATTAATCATTCTAAGGACAAATTTTCTGCATTGCTTTTATGATTATCTTCATTCATTTCCTTCATCTTTCCATTTCAAAATTAAATGGGAATTTAAATTCACAGAATAATCTATTATATTTTTAAATAAATAGAAAGGAAGTTAATATTTTTTATAATGAATACATTTATAGATTTTTTACCTCAAGCCTTTCTATAGATAAGATAGGTATTGAAATCGTCCAGAAAAAAAGGCATAAAGTAAGTTTTGTAATTTTATTCTCAAATTTATTAGCAACTTCCACTGAACTGGTTTTGGGTTCAACTCCAGTTTCAAAACTAAAATTACATACATATATTTAGTCAGAACAATGTAAACCAGGATTTAATGCACTTAAATTTCATCCAGAAACTTTTTCTGACTTTAGTTTTCATTCGAGTTTCATAAAAGACTCGCGCACAGTAATACCAACGTAGGTATAAACACGAAAATATTTTATTTAAAAAATTGCATAAGTTCACTATTTTGTTATTTTTCCAGAGCTGGGCACATTACATGCAAAAAGAAAAAGGCTCAGAATTACATACTAAACATTACTTTTTTAAATTGTGATAAAAGTAATGTAATGACCAATACAATTTATTTGTAATGCCATTACACATTACATTTGAGTGGAATTTGATTTTATTGTTTACGACTTTTATATTTATAAATGTATAATTAAAGTACTAAAACAACAAATACCACTGTTTTAAAAACTAACAGCTAGTTGCTTCAGTGTGCTTATTTAGTAATGTGGATATCTATGAATTTAAAATACAATGGTGCTGATGTTATTTGCCATAAGATAAAAAAATAAATAAACTATTACCTTTCAATAAGATATAAATTTCTCTGTGATTCTCATACCTAGTACCCAATATAATTTTAACTTGTGGTAAACTCAATATGCTAGAAGTTAGAAATAAAATCATCAAAGAAAACCATCCGATTTAGTTAAAAAAAATAATATTATTCAAAAACTTACGTTATATCAATAATATATATTTAACATTTAACTAGATATAAAGAATGGAAAAACAACACAACAGTAGGAAAACAAAATAAAAATATGAAGGGATGACAGCACCTAGCAATTTGTACTTTTATCCAGTACTTGTTCGTACAAAATCGTTTACGATTGGATAACACGAACAAGTTTTTTCTTATCTACGATATACGCACGCGCATTTTTAGTAATTGTAATGTACAATTACAAATTACTGTGAAAAAGTAATGCAGTACATTATAAATTACTAGGACATGAATGTAATGAAAATAGCATTATAAAATTACTTATTAGAATAAAATGTAATGAAATTACGTAATGTCATTACATGTAATGCATTACTGCCCACCTCTGATATTTTCTATAAGTACTAAAAACTTTAAGTCAAATAATGTGAAAATTGATGAAAAAAATACTGGAATGCTTAACATTCATATTGATTGCCAGACGAGAGAGAGAGAGAGAGAGAGAGAGAGAGAGAGAGAGAAAGTCTTGAAAGAGGTAAATGTATCTTTGTTTATTCAGTCTATGTTATAGTATCCTTTCACTCCTCCAAGGAGCATAGGGCTTTAGTGAATTTGTTGCATCTAGTTCGGTTTTGGGCAGTTGTTTTAGCCTCTTGCCATGTTTTCTGCTTCTTTGCTAGTTACCGATGTATGGTTCTTTGCCATGTTATTCTGGGCCTTCCAGCTCGTCTTGATTCTTGTGGGTTCCATTCCAGTGCTCTCTTTGCGATGTTGTTATTCTGCCTTCGTAAGGTGTGGCCAATCCATCTCCATTTTCTTAATTTAATATCTTGTTCTATTTTCTTCTGCTTTGTAAGTTGCAATAGATCTTTATTGCATATTGTTCGTGGCCAAAATATATGCATTATTCTGCCTATGTTAAATGTGTAATAACAAGAAAATAAAAATATAATGACTCAATGACAGTAACAGATGAAATTAAATAGTTAAGATATTTGTCTGACGAAAGGAATTTATATTTACAACATTTAACACAACAACCGTTTATAATGCGAATTAATATACAATTTAATATTTTTTGGAGAATGTATTTAAAACTGATGTACTGCACCTGTAAGTGTATAAGGGACAAAACTATATGAGCTCTCTCTTTCAACTCGCGAAATAAATCATTGACAATACGTAATGCATTTCGGGCATAAATGTACTTCGAAAGTAACTACCTTCAGCTGTAATAGTTATTTATGTATTAAGGACTTAATCAAAAGACGTTTAAAGCTCGACGTGTAGCGGAGACCTTTAATTTTCCCGAGTACTATAATCTTTTTATTTTGGTTCTCGAAATTCAAGGGTTCAGTACGTATATCTTCGATATCGTTGTGCTGGCGTTGTAAGTTTTAAGAATGCTGTGGTTTCTAGCTATATTGTTTATTTATAAACAATTTTAATTTAGTGTCAAATGAAAGTGAAAGATATCGATTATTCAAAAGAAATATCGGATGTATTTGACGCTGCACATGATAAGTTTGTTCCACAGAAGTAAAAAGACGTATACGACAAGGAACACGAAAAGTTTTCGAGTACCAGTGTTCAAAAAATGTGCTTTATCGAATTTATTGTGTTGTCTGACATTTATCCACAAACCACGATTTTGATGTTTGAATAGCTGTTGCTTGGCAACTTTATAGGCTTTCGAGCGATAAAAGTCAAATTGCACCCGCTTTTATAGGCGAATAATAGTTATTTATGTATTAAGGGCATAATCAAAAGATTGTAGCACGGGGGAATGTTTAAAGCTCGACGCGTAGTATACGAGAAAGGATACGAATAATTTTACGAGCAGCGGTATACAAAAAATGTGATTTATCGAATTTATTACGTTGTCTGACATTTATCTAAAAACGACGATTTTGACGTTTGAACAGTTGTTGCTTGGAAACTTTATAAGCTCTCGGGCGATAAAAACCAAATTGCGCCCGTTTAAGAGGGTGAATAAACAAGTTTATGATTCCAAAATAAAATAAACAAGTTTATGATTCCAAAATAAACCAAAATAAATTATTATAAAAAAATAATACAAATTTTCATATCACGTACTTCTGTCAAAATTGTAAATTTCATTAGAATTGAGTGTCTAATACCAGTTCTCAATTTTTAAACCATGGGACAAGTCGAACCATCCTGTCATTATACTCGTATGTAGTTACCACTCGAGGATTGCATTAAGTTTATAGTAACGAAAAGAAAGTAACAATTTCTATTTCTATACAAATTTGAATGACGATTTTCCGGGTACAACAGGAATTATTTTCGTTATATTAAACAATATAAACCGCATATCTCTTAGGGCATCCAATTGCGCACCTAATAATAAAAATATATATAAAAAAAATTAAAATACTTAAAACACACTAAAATAAACTTTGTAAAAAGATGTTATTTATCTCTTAAACAGATGAGGAAATTCGTTACAACAATTTCCAACGAAAAAATATAATTGAGGAGAGTGTCTTGGCGAGTTTAGATACAAATTATTCCTCGTTCAAGTTAACTCCACATTCCAAATGGAAAGTCTGATCATTAAATTAATTACAAAACCAATTAATCACAACAAATCTGCTTTAAAGTAGCACAATCACGCCACGAGCATTCAAATTCATTTCGTGAAATGTACGCGCTGAGTTGAAATTAATAACAAACCCGATTTTCATCAGTGAGTTTCTATAATTATTAAAATAAAAGCAACATTTTTGTTATTAACACGACAAATAAGTGGAGGTTCATATTTTAATGGTCTGTTTGTTTCGCCGCTTCCATACAAAGTATGGGCGCGGCAGTAAACCGTAGACGCAAGGCAGCGAAACGAACAGACCTATTATTTACAAAATATATTATACTTATATTGAAATAAATAAATAATTACGATTTTTTCTGTTTTCTACTAATTACACAGTTTTCCAGTCTGATATAACTTCAACTTTAATAACAAATAACTACAAGAAAATTAGTATCTAAAAATATATACTATAAAAGTTATAGTATGTACAAAATTTTAAAACTTCCAGATAATTAATTAATTTCTACTATTTAATCTAAAATTTTTACTGATTGATGATCTAATAAGTACTTGACCTACATATTTAAAGTAGATTACATTAATCATTGACCAGAATTTCCAGATCTCATTTTAGAACTTCTAGATTATCTAGATATCACCTTCCGGAAATATGATTTAATTGTTGTAGTTTCATAACATAACTAAAACGAGTAGATCAAATAGTAATCTAGTCTGATATCTGGATTAATAACGTGCCAAACATGCCACAGGTCCATACTTCTTGGAGTTTGCTGTCCTGTCAAAAGCATGACATTGTGAGTTGTCTCACAGAAGAATGAAAAGGTGTTTATACCGGAAGCAGACATGGAAAGAGACATAGGAGGAAGTATGTTGATTAGCCAATAAGAAATAAAATATGAAATCATCGACTCGGAGAGATATTTAAATATTTTCATCGGAATTCTATCGTAGGTACTAGCTTTGTTCATTTTGTTACCAAGAATTTTGCTGTAAATCGCTGCAGTTATTGACCTGTCCGTTTTGTCGGTTACTTCTGCTTATTTTATTTTAAATTCAACCTTTTATTAAATCCTGCACATGTCAAAATGCTGAGTAAATTTCATTTGTGTGAAGTATACCGTCCAAAACAGAAAAATATTTATAATCTATTTTCCAACAGACAAAAACTAATTCAAGATCAATTAACACCATATAACACACAAAAATAATACAACATGCATGCGACATGTATCAGTATCATAAGAAGGGGGTGGGTAACGCTAAAAGAATTAGCAGCAGGTACACTTGTACTTTCCGGCGAGCCAGGATGGAGTAACACAGTACTAAACCACCTTCAACGGTGTCTTCTACCATCTTAACCAACTTCAAGAGTAGCACCGACTTCGGTGACCCCATCGCAACAAGCGCCAATTCCAACGACGTCGCCCAACAAATTATTTTTTTCACTACTAGCCTACAAACATACCATTATTGACTTGTTATTGAGTTGTGAAATTGTTTTTCTCTACCGCTTCCTTAGCAACGCTTAACAACGGTCAATAATGAATTATTATTGACCATGGTTAATTATGCGAACTGTCACTTTTTAAAGAAATTCAAGCTTCTGAAGTTATTTAACTTATTAAACGCAAAGAAAACATTATATTTAAATTTGCCGCCTAATTTCAAGTTGGCAATAGTTAAATTTAAGATTAAAAATCTTGATATTCTACGATCTTATCAAATTTTTCGTGCGTTCACATTATATTTACAATGCGAAATGTTAATTTAGGTATTTATTTATTGTTAAATCTATGAAAAGGTAAGTGTTTATTGTAACATTATTTCAATTATCTTACATTGTACATTTTTTTAGGGTTATAATTACATTTATATGTAAAAACACCAAACAGGTAACATTTATTTGCTATTTATAGTTGAAATTGATAGTGCAATTGTGACAAAGATCCATTTTTGCTTTTCGTTATATTTATGACGATGATGTCATCCCGAACGTCGACATCTCTCATGTACATATTGCAAAGCTCATCGGTTCTACAAGCGCCAGCCACTCCAATCACAAAAATAGCCTAAGAAAGTATGAATTAGTAAGTTTTTGGAATTTTATTACCACAACAGGATACCTTCGTTGATAGGAAGACTTCATTTTCTGAGATTTTAGTCACCTTTTTTGTTAGACACCATTCTTTAAAACTTGTATACACTTTCATATATATCGGTTTAGATTTTTCTGGCAGCAATGTATCAAACTGCACATTTTGTGCCGCTTCTTTAATTTCCGGAGGAATACAATTTTCCGTATTACTTTCTTCAAACATGTTTACTTATTGTTACCAAAATGAAATGTCAGATATTAAAAACAAGAATTTTATTTCTGCCTACTTAGTTTTTATAGATATTAATAAATATTAATGTCAAAATTCTTATGTTATTATTAATATAAAATTCGTTAAATGGAATTTAGGAGCTAGTAGTGAAAAAAATAGTATATAAACCACGGTTGAGAAGATCATTATTGACCAGGCGCCTTGTATCACTCGGACTTCGCCCTCGTGTTACAATCTTGGCGCTGGGTCAATAATGATTATCTTCTCAACCTTGGCGTATAATATACTATTATTCTCACATCTCATTATGTGATGACTATTGCCATGCGCTATTGGGATTTTTAAATAAGAAAACGCTAACTAGCGACGAATATTAGAACTGCAAACATTGGTACACATTTGACATTTACATGAAACTACAACTATATGACTACAATACATACTTAAATTATAAATAAAAAATCTGATGTGGCCAGCACATTACCTTCCGTCAGTTCTATGTATTTTGTACAAATTTCATACAGAAAGTTCCTTGCTATATTAAATATTCTATTTCTTGTACATTACCTTCCGGCAGTTGCATGTATTTTATGCAAATTTCATACAGAAAATTATTATTTTGTGACGTTTTCTATATACAGTGTAATGTATCTGCAGAAATAAAAGATTTATTATTATTATTATTAGGCCGCCTCGGTGGCCGAGTGAGTTGAGGCAGCATGCTTCTACAGCGCTCGAAGCGACCATCACCGCTCGGTTCTTGGGGTCGTGGGTTCGATTCCCACCAACGGCTTGGATGTTTGTGACTGTCCTATCATCTCATCTCCATCAACGCAACGCAAAATGTTACAAAAAATGCAAGGTAAAAAACTGATTCGCCCTCATCAAATATCATTTGTAATACTTTGTAATAAAGTTAAATACAATAAAGAATTATTATTATTATTATTATTATTATTATTATTATTTCTTGTACATTACCTTAAAGCAGTTGTATGTATTTTATACAAATTCCATACAGAAAGCAAAAGATCCTATATTTCCCGTAAAATTATAAGACAAACACACTATCTCAATTTCACTTGACACTGACATCTTTCAATCAGAATTTTCTTAATATAGTAGCTGTTTCCATAGCTATGGCTACTTTATGAAATTTAATTTCTTTATAATTTTTTAACTCTATATCCATTTAATATTAAGTATAAAATGCAGTCAAATCGTATAGAGAATAAAATATTCTTTAATATTTATAATAACATCAAATGTGAAAAAATTATATTTAACATAGTTTTTTCAAGAAAAACTGTTAAAATCTTCAAATAATGGTACTTCCGGTTGACAAATTGTAACCAAAATCTAATCAGCTCTTCATATGGATGTAACGAAGAAGTATACGAAAAAATTATAATTTTTGTAACTGTAGTATTAGAGTTATCGCAGACGAAAATTTTGTTACACACACACACACATCCACACACACACACACATCCACACACACACACACACACACACACACACACACACACACACACACACACACACACACACACACACACACACACACACACACACACACACACACACACACACACACACACACACACACACACACACACACACACACACACACACACACACACACACACACACACACACACACACACACACACACACACACACACACATACAGACATCATCGTAAAAATAGTAAATTCGTATTCTAGGGACCCTAAAACGTGCTTATTGATTAAAAACTCATCATCGAATTTTTTGACCAAAGACAATACCTTCCTTACCTAAAGGTGACGGAAGGTAAAAACACTAATAAATGAGAAAATAATACGAAAACTAAAGAAACACAATTGACAGCAATGGTACGCTTACAAATGTCAACAAAAATTGTACCATTGTTTAATGCGATCAGCGCCATCTCTTGATACTTGAAAATCTCAATAGTATATTAGAGATAATGAGAGATGTAAGAAGAAGATTACGTACGAGTAAAAAGACTGACACAGCGTCGAGTTTGTAATTTTACGAGTGAGTAATTGCTTTTTTTTTTTTTTTTTTTTTTAAAAACCTCTCAACAGGATTAAATCCCAATTACAGAGAGGTTTACATACACAAACATCCATGCCTTAGTGGGATTCGAACCCAGGACCCCTAGCATACTCATGGCTGAGCCGTTGCTCTAACCATTGAGCCACCGGAGCCGACATCTCGAATTATGTACCATACTTTTTCTACGACCCCTCATTATTATTTCTAAATTAATACAAAATTCAGTAGTTATAAAATGATATTTTTTATTACAATACTTATGAGTCTCAATATTATTATAACGAAACGTGTTAATAATAATTATTATTATAATTGTGACATTATAGTTGTTAAATACGTTGGAAGGGTACGTTCATTTTCGGTATTAGTTTCATTGTTAACCGTGTTAGTATTAGTGTTCGATGCGTGTAGGCTGCCATCATACTCTTGCTCTAGTTAGAGGTACTTGATTTCAACATAGAAAACATCGCCCAAAGTGATGATGGTTATATTTCATTTAACAGTTCATCAAAATACGCTATTAATACGTTTTTGGACAACGATTTAAATCTTTAATCTCCATTCGATGTATTTTTTAGCTTTCGCTTTTATATTATTATATACAAATCGTGGTTGCTTGACATTTTACAGCTAAAATTAATAAATAGGTATAACTAAAGAGTAACATTATTTAGTTGAATATATTTACTTCAGTAAACGATCTGACCAATATACATATATTATGTAATCACACACAAAAAGCAGCAATTACTGGTTATTCCCAAACTGATTCCCAAATTTGATTGAAATATTTATTGTTGTCTTAATATAATAACCCAACAAAATACGTATTTACATACATATTAGAGTTAATTAGTCAGCTAAATTTGCTTCTATTATATTTAAATCTTAAATTTTATTTATCAAATTTTAATCAGTTTGCTACAGTTTGACAATCAGTCCTGCCAACTTAAATTTCCTTTTACTACGTAACAGTATTACGTAATGAAAATTTATTACGTAACACTATTTGTAATGACGAACTTACATTGTTAGTAGTCTGTGCTGTAATGACCCACTTACAATAGCGGTAGTAGAAAAATTAAATTTAACGGCGATAATGCTGTCACTTTATTTGCTTATAGAGCAAGTGTTATTTTCTGAAGCAAGTGGGTAGTAACAGTAGGTAGCGAAACGATCTAGTTACTTTTCTACTGTCTGTGAAACAAACATTCTTTTTGACGCAGTGGTAAACCGTAGACGCAAATGAGCAAAACAAACAAAGAACAAACCAACTATCGAACGTAAACAGATTCATTAAAACACACAGAAGCAATTAGAGTTATATCATTACCGTATCGGCAATCTAAATCAAGCGAGCACTGTAACTACTACTGCAATACTGCAAACTATTGAATTGAACTAATGAAAGATGCAAAATTTTGTTTAGAACTCGAGAACTGCGTATACGTCGTACGGTCCCTAGCTATTAAAATATAAATCACTGGTCAATTAATTTGAAATGTCCGTCTCCCATCTCCCGCATTGCATTTGCATCTATTGACACCGGGATTGGGATGATCTGATCCAATATTCATCCTAATGAGATTTGCCAGCGGTGTTGACTGCGCGCAATTAATTTTTTGTCACGTACATGCACCTTTATCATTGTCAGGATCTATTATTGAACGATTCCAACCGTGCTTTCGCTGTTTGTTTTCCATGGTACCTAGTTTTTAATATCCACACTAAATGATGAATTACAATTTGATTTTATTCCTTGCTAATTTAAGTTTGCATATGCATCGTAACGTTCGACCATAATTTAAATTGTCAAATATTGTAAAACATGACAGGCAATACTTTTACATAATTCTTTACAGAATGACCTATAGACATAAGATTTCAAGATGAAAATTTTGTTGATTATTTTGAATTCAAAATTTATCAATGAAGCGGTGAGATGTACAAGAAAAAGATTCCACATATCGGGTATTTCATATTACTCTTAAAGCCTATATTATTCCTACATGGCAAATGTCTATAACGAAGCTAAATTTATACAGCCTGTCTCTCAATTTGATTGCCATAGCTTAAGAATGTTTCTTAGGTAATTTTAAGCCGAAAATGCCATATACACTTATTATTCGAATCTCAAAATCAAAAGAGTTATGAGAGCGACATTAAATTGAAGCAACATTAATCCATTTTTAAAAAATTTGGGATAATAAAAGAATGAACTTTCTGGCTTCCTTACTTTAAACGGTATAGCTTCAAGAAAATAAACAGATTATATAATAGAAGTGTTTATTTTTACTATTTTCAGTCATCATTCTAGTTGAGATGTTAAAGGAAAAGATTCCGCCAATTTTCAGTATAACATACTTCTAGTACTTTTAAATTACTAAAACGATGTAAGCAAATGTTTAGCTCACTTAGGGTGGGTTACATGAAAGTAGGTTAACCCTCGAGTTACGCTAACCCAGGGTTACATACGCAAACAAAGAGTTTTTAGCCTATTTGACAGCTAACCTCGAGTCAAAAACTAACTCACCAATTTGCACGGGCTAACCCACAAATAGCAAAGTGCATTTAGCCGATAGTTGTTATTTCGTGCGTCATATTTAACACAAAAACACAAAATTACTTTTTTTGTATTAAATATGACGCGTGAAATGACAACTGTCAGCCATATGCATTTTGCTATTTGTGGGTTAACCCGTGCAAATCGGTAAGTTATTTTTTGATCCGAGATTAGCTGTCAAATAGGCTGGAAACTCTCTGTTGTAACCCTGGGTGAGCGTAACTCGAGGGTTAACCCACTTTCATGCAATCCACCCTTCGATTTACAAATTGTTAATTGTAAGTTTTCATGTAAAATGCTTACTTTACTCTTTAATCAGTTTTTATTGATTTCTCCGAAACATCCATTAACGGAACCATTTCCTTGTACATCTCACCGCTTCAAATGTGAAAATACTTTAAACAGCTCCTTAACAACCATTTAATGCCCAGCGCGTCATATTTAACACAAAAACACAAAATTACTTTTTTTTATTAAATATGACGCGTGAAATAACAATTGTCAGTCATATGCATTTTACTATTTGTGGGTTAACCCGTGCAAATCGGTAAGTTATTTTTTGATACGAGATTAGCTGTCAAATAGCCTGGAAACTCTCTGTTGTAACCCTGGGTTAGCGTAACTCGAGGGTTAACCCACTTTCATGCAATCCAACCTTCGATTTACAAATTGTTAATTGCAAGTTTTCATGTAAAATGCTTACTTTACTCTTTAATCAGTTTTTATTGATCACCGAAACATCCATTAACGGAACCATTGCCTTGTACATCTCACCGCTTCACCATTTAATGCCCAAGAATATTTCATTGTAAAATGTCAATTAAATTTATTTAATTGTGTAGGTATATGTGATTTCTAATATCCGAAATCCATTAATACGCTTAATAACTAAGAAGTTCAGAAATTATGCGGAATATAACCGCTACTGACGATCCGCCGGAAGCCAATCAATGTTGGCTCCCATCGGTGCTTAATATAACATCCCTAACTTTTCAGGGACGACAAGAACTACATTAACCATGGTTTAACTGGTATGAAGGAAGTGCTGGAATTTAATGTTGGACAAAAAGTTGTTTCGTATAATCCTGGACTTCGGGAATTAAGGTGCGTGAAATTGGCAGGCAAATTGAAGCACTAACGAAATGAACTGCACGATTGAATAGTGCCTCGTTAGTGCTCTTTAGTGCCTTTACAAAATTTATTGTACGAATCACCATTACGTCATAAATAACGTACGATTTATTTCCTGTCAACTTCATGCCAGCAAACAATTTTTAAAATAAATTAATGAACTTAGGGTCATAGGTTAGTGCTTCGTTAGTGCTTTTTAGTGCCTTTGCATATTTTATTTAAAAAAATTTAATGGCGTCAAAAATAACGTTCGATTATTTGTTTGCCAAGTTCACATCAGCAAACAGTTTTTAAAATAAATTAATGAATTTGATATCATTGGTTGGTACTTCGTTAGTGCTCTAATGCCCCTAAAAATTTTGTTGCAAAAATCACTATGACGTCGAAAACAACGTTCGATGAATTTTCAGCCAAACAATTTTTAAAATAAATTAATGAACTAAGTTAGTGCTTCATTAGTGCTCTTTAATGCCCTTAAAAATTTTATTGCAAAGATCACTATGACGTTAAAAACAACGTTCAGTTATATTTCTGCCAAGTTCACATCAGCTAACAATTTTTAAAATACAGAATCAGGGGTGGTTGATTAGTGCTCTGTAATGCTCATAACAAAATGATGATTGCAAAAAGTGCTATGATGCCAAAAACAACATTCAATTATTTTTCTGTCAAGTTCACGCCAACAAACAATTTTTAAACTAAATTAATGAATTTGGGGTTGTTGGTTGGTGCTTTATTGCCCCTGAAAATATTATTGCAAAAATAACTATGTCGTCATAAACAATGTAAGATTATTTTTCTGTTAAGTTCATAGCAGCAAATAGTTTTTGATATAAATTAATGAACTTTGTGGTCATTTTTTAGTGGCCTCTTACTACTACAAAAGAAATGTATCCTGTTTTCTCTTAGAACATGAAGATATATTGTGGAAAATATCTACTTTTAATATCGTTGCTAATAGGGGATTACATCTCAATAGAATTTAGAGAATAATTAATAGTAATACTACCAATGGGAGTAGAGAAATTCAAATAGCGGAATTATGGCTACCAATCCAGTACTGCAATTCTCAGACAGTCTTTATTTGAACATAAATGTCTTACTCGCATTAAACCTAATAATTTAAATACACTTGCAATAGGGTTGTTGCAAGAATTTTTATATGCCTTCTAAGTATTAAATTAAAAAAATCTGGTGTGGCCAACACAATACCTCCCGCCATTTACAGCCCGAGTCACAAAAAGATTAAGTTTTTTGGATTAGCGAATTTTACTCTAATTTTGACAGTTTATTTCTTAAAATATAGTCTAATCTAATCCATGTAACTGCCTTTTTTAAACCTCTCAACAGGATTAACTCCCAATTACAGAGTGGGTTCACTTTCAGACACATCCATGCCTTAGTGGGATTCGAACCCAGAGCCCCGAGGGCACTCATAATATGAGGTGTTGCTCTAACCATTGAGCCACCGGAATTATAATAAAATGAAGATTTTTAAATACCGGGATAGAATAAAATTCACTAATCCAAAAATGAGGATTAGCTTAAACATTTTTGCGAATCGTTCATTTTTATTAATCTAAATACATATTTACATATTTACTTATGCTGGAAACTGTATTGAGTTTCTTTTCTATTGTTCTATTTACTTTTTTCTTTTTAAAACGTTACTAATATTATTTTGAAATGCTTAGTTCTTTGATAGTGACATTTATCTGTCAGTTACATACATTTGAATAACTGCGTTTTGTTTGTTTAAAGCGTAGGCTCTGAGATTTAGATTATAGATAATGTTATAAATTTATCTATAAAATCTCATGGGCTCTCAAAGCTTTCGTAAAGAGAGCATCATAGGAGTCATTTTTGTGGTATATGTTGAAAATTGGAAATAATTTTCAAGTTACAAAATTGATGCAGGAATACGAATATGTTACTAATTATTAAAATAAATGCATAATAGATATGTTAATTATTTAGGTATGATTTGCAAATTTATTAGGAAAATGTTATTACTAATATACGGGAAATATAAATCAAAAATTCTCCTCAAGAAACTGTAAAGATAATATTGATAAGCACGGTAAAAATAAAAAATCCTCGAAAGCTTAAGACATTACGCACAGTAATAAATGCTAAATGCCCAGCAACAATACGAAATGCCCAATAAAAATATATAACATAATCTTTTTATCGAGCGTTTATTATTTTTACTCTGCGTTTACAACTTTTTCCAAGAAATGATAATTTTTAATTATTAATTAATTTTTAATAATGTAAAAAATAAAATACATATTGAAGATATTGAATTGTTAAAAAATATTGTATCGTAGAAGTATATCGTGCATCTTGAATTATTTTTCAAGTAAGTATATATTTTACACCATACGTAATATCATATTATAATTTTCATATTTTCGGTAAAGTTCAATTTTTTTTTCTTTTTTTTTTAAAAAAAACCTCTCAACAGGATTAAATCCCAATTACAGAGAGGTTTACATATACAAACATCCATGCCTTAGTGGGATTCGAACCCAGGACCCCTAGCATACTCATGACTGAGAGCCGTTGCTCTAACCATTGAGCCACCGGAGCCGACAAATTTGAAATATAAAATTTTGTGGTAGGTCTATTATAAATCTAACATTTACGTACATATGTGTTACCAAATAGAGTACTTTTGTTTGTCACAAAATTTCGGTGTTCATGCAATTAGGTATAAAAAATTCACTGTTCACTCAAACTAAACGTATCAATATTTAATTAAAAATCCAGCTTTGCTATTATAATATTTAAGCTTGTGGTAATTATAATTGTTTGATTTTTCGGAAACAATAAAATATTTACTATTAGTTAGTCAATAAATGACACAAACATATTTATAATTCATTATGAATTATTTTATTTTTTTATTATTTACTGTTACAGCATAATATGTATTTATAAAAGATAAATACTGATATACAATAATTTATGTATATATTCATTTGTTTTAAACGGAAAAATGCTTTTTATTTTATTATTACATTCTATTTAACTCTGCATATATCGAATATTTATATTTCAAGATGTTAAAGTACAAATATAAATATAAAATTCACTGCGAGTATATTAATCTTCTAAACTTCACTCCCTTGCGAAAAATCCGTGGAATAAAACGTCAAGAATAAAATAAAATTCTCTCTGCAAGTTGAGAGAGCTTGTCAAACCATGAATCTCAATGTAAACTCTCACGATAGGCCGTGCCGTAAAGAAGTCTGGCTATAAAGGAAACTTTCAGACATGTTAGGCAATGATTTTTTTATGAAGTTGCCTCGTTCTCTTGAAAATGGTAACTATTCATTTCCGGTGACGTAGCCGTGTGTGCAAGTGCGTCACGGTTGCCAACACAAAGGGGACAATTTCACTGGCCGGACATGAGAAGGGTGGAACCTGCATAGACACTTCTAAAGGTGGTACCTCTGATTGGTTTTCAATCAGTTCGTTTAGTCTCATATAACAGCGCAAGAAATATAAACAAAACCGGAATCATATTTTTATTTACCGCCGGAATGTATCGTCCAATTTTACATTTCAAGATTGTTGGAGATAAGCTCGTTTTGAAATCCCTGGAATTCAATAAATCAAATTTTACTGTAGATATGTGTAGACCTTTATTTTTAAAATACTACCTCCATTCCTAATATGGTGCCTACACATTTTTAAAAAATCTGATGTGCCCAACACATGACCTCCCGTCAATTCCACGTTTGAATTATCAATGAGCTTTAAGTAAAGAATCACTTCCAGTTGATCGTTTGTAAACAAAATCTAATTTGTTGTTCCAATAAATAGAAAAGTCTGCAATACCCAATTTTGTATTATATTTTATGTTTTTCCTCGAAAATCTGTTAAGAGCTCCAAATTAAGTACCACTTCCGGTTTATCATATAGGTATTATCAAAATCTAATGTTGTTTCAAATAATATACGAGTTTTAAATACCAAATTTGAGAAGCTTTGAATCATGATTTAATATATTTTTTCAAAAAAATCTGTTTTTAGGTTCCTGTATAGTAGTTTATCAATTTTAGAAAACATCTAGTACGTCGTTCTCATTAATATAAAAGTCTTAAATACCAAATTTGTTAAGTTTTGGATTTTATTAATTTATTTTTCACGAAAATCTGTTCAGAGCTTCAAATAAAGTATCACTTCCGGTTTATCAATTTTAGCCAAAATCTAATATTTTGCTTCCCTTTATAACAAAGTTTTAAATACTAACTTTCACAAATTTTAGAGTATATCCTATTATATTTTTCACGAAAATCTGTTCAGAGCTTGAAATAAAGTATCACTTCCAATTTATCAATTTTCGAAGAAATCTAACATGTCGTTTACATTCATATAAAAATCTTAAATACGAAATTTGAAAAGTTTTGGAATATATCATAATATATTTTATCACGAAAATCTGTTGAGAGCTTCAAGTAAAGTATCACTTCCGGTTTATCAATTTTAGAAAAAATCTAACATGTTCTCATTAATATAAAAATCTTAAATACCAAATTTGAAAAGTTTTGGAATAATATAATATATTTTTCACGGAAGTCTGCTGAGAACTTCAAGTTAAGTATCATTTCCGGGTTATCAATTTTAGCCAAAATTTAATATGTTCTTCTTCTTTATATAAAAGTCTTAAATACTAAATTTGACAAGTTTTGGAGTTTATCATAATATATTTTTCACGAAAATCTTTTCAGATCTTCAAGTAAAGTGTCACTCCAGCTTTACTAATTTTAGCTAAAATCTAATATTAATATTAATATTAACAATGAGTTAACAGTTTGTATATTTGAAATAAATTGTGAAAAATTGTCAGCCACCGGTATTCGAACCCGAGACCCCTATCTTGCCGGGACAGTGCTCTTACCAACTAAGCTATTGGCTGCTCTCCTCTCGATGGCTGAACAATCTTTCACTTTTTTAAAAAATTTCAAATATACAAACTGTTAACTCATTGTTAATATTAGAATTTGGTCTGGTAGGGCCTTGAGTAAATTATGACATCGTTCACTAGATGTTTAAATGCAGTGGTAGCTTGGCAACCCCACATCTAATCATGTGACGATTAATAATATCCTCAGCAGTTATACGACTTTATAAAAAAAAGTGAAAGATTGTTCAGCCATCGAGAGGAGAGCAGCCAATAGCTTAGTTGGTAAGAGCACTGTCCCGGCAAGATAGGGGTCTCGGGTTCGAATCCCGGTGGCTGACAATTTTTCACAATTTATTTCATTTATTTAAAATCTAATATGTTGTTCCCCTTGGTATAGAAGTTTTAAATACTAAAATGAAAAAGTTTTGGATTATATTCTAATATAGTTTTTCACTAAAATGGGCTTCAAGTAAACAGTCACTTTCGATTATCCAATTTTACCCAAAATCTAATCAACTTTTTGTATGAATGTAGAAAGCTTAAATACGGAAAATAGAAATATTTGGAAGTTTTTTTATAAGAGTTATAGTAGACGAAAAAGTTGTTACACACACACACCCACACTCACACACATACGCACACGCACACACACGTATACGCACAAACACACACACACACACATACACTCACGCACACGCACGCGCATTGTATTTAATTTTAAAATAATTTTCTAAATTTATAAACACATACCTAATGACTCTAAGTACAATAATTACAAACGATTGTTCAAAAATTGCACCATTCCTTGCTACGCACATTGCAGCACGTTGAACAAACGATGCAGTGCAAGCTTGACACGAATTTTGTTGCCTTATTGTTTCCGCGGAATTTTCGATTTGCTGCCTAAGTTCTTCTACGTTTTCCGGCGCATTTTTGTTGTCATAGATAAGTGACTTAAAATGACCACACAAATAGAAATCCAGCGGATTTAGATCACGGGATCTAGCAGGCCAAGCTAGAGGACCACCGCGACCAATCTACCTGTCCTGAAAAACTAGATTCAAGTGTTCTCGCACATTTTGAGCAAAGTGCGGTGGCGCACCATCGTACTGAAACCGTGCCCGTTGGCGCACATTAAGAGGCACATCCTCAAGTAACTGTGAGAGTATATTTTGCAAAGATAACAAATAATTTACTACGTTTACACGTATGAGAAAAATTTACTTTGACTTGACTTTCAAAAGGCGACTTATGAAAAGTAAATTTAATGGTGCGTTTACACATAGGGTCAAATCTACTTCACTTTACATTTGTTACTTGTCCTTCACTCGACTTTGACATTTAACTATTATCATATAATCATAATTAAGAATAACTTATTTATAGAAAAAATGGATACTAAACTACAGTTAGTAAATTTAAGCGCGATATTTTTAAATAATATAACTATGTAGCAACAATATTGGATGCGAAATAGATTAAAAAATAATCGCATAAAATATTTTAAAATTCGAAAAAAGATTAAATTCAGATATAAAACACAAAATTGTGTAATTAAATATCCAATTACTAGGAATTTGTGGATGAAAACTAGATGTCACTGTCAGTAAAGTAAAGTTTGTTTCGTTCGTTGGTTCACACGACTTTTTAAAAGTCACTTATATGAGTTAAGTCTATTTTATTTTGGACTTGACTTTAGGAAGAAAAGTAATAGGCGAAAGTGTTTACACAACGGGAAAAGTCGCCTTTTGAAAGTCAAAGTACTTTTTTGCTATACGTGTAAACATAGTCATTATCACCAGTCATCCTATTTGGTAGAATATACGGCCCAAGTAACATCCCATTTACAATACCTACCCAAACATTTATTGAAAAGCGATTCTGGAAACTACTTGTACAACAGCATGTGGATTCTGTTGGCTCCAATAATGAGAATTATGAGAATTATAAATTCCCTCTCTCGTACAAGTTGCCTCATCAGAAAATATTATGTATGAGGGGAAATTAGGGTTTTGAACATGTTGTTGTAAAAACCAATCGCAAAAGTCACTCGGAAATGATGGTCAGGTTCTGTTAGCCCGTGAACTCGTTGAAAATGAAATGGGTGGTAGTTGTAATCTCTCAAAATTTGCCATACTGAATAATGAGATACTCCTTGTAACTGTCGAGATATTCTCCGGGTGCTAATGGTTGGTTCAGCTCCTACAGCATCTAAGACAGCATTTTCAATATTAATGCTTTGTCGTTGGTGGCCACCGTCTCTCCCACGAAGGCTAGAGGAAAACGTTCAGCAAACAGACGTTGTGCTAATAAAGAATTTTGCCCTGCTTCACCATAAATTAACAGCATGTCCACTAACTAGCACGGTACAATGCATTCATTTTCACAAAAACTACACTAAACTGCAATTCACTGCACAATCACAACACTACCAGCAAAGATTGATAATTAATAGTAATATCTACGAAAGAATGCCATATCCCCATCGAATTAAATTAAATTATCAATTACATAATATCAGACCGTTATTACATATTGTGCGAACAATTACCTGCATTAATAGATTTGAATAAAATTATTAAGAATATCTATTAACCAGGTAGAAAAAATATTTACTGTAAATACGATGCAATACTTTTTGCGAATTTTTTAAAAATTCTTTTTGTTCCATGATCAGTACGTCGGGTAGTATATGCCCTTTAATTTTTTCCCGAAATATGATTAAACTCTATATATATATATATATATATATATATATATATATATATATATATATATATATATATATATATATATATATTCCTTCTGGGGTTCCGAATAATATCAAACTAAGCATTTGCTCCAATATTGTATCGAAATGATATATTAAATGGATTATTACATATTGCTGTCAAAAATTCGATCTGCATTTTTTTGAGCGCCATGATGTAGTAGCGCTTTAACGTACAACTACTTTCCTGTATATATACAAATATGCCAAATAGATGGCGAAATAAGATTCTGATCCATACTAACATAACGGTATTTTTCGTTGTCGACCTGGAAGGCGACAGAGCGAATTTTGTTACGCGAGATAAGCCGACCGCTAACTTTTACAACTTTCGTCCAAAGTCCGTCTTGGTCAGATGGTGGCCAGATTTTCAATTTATTAAGCTACAAAGAAAACAGCTATTTTGAAGGAAAAATTATTAATTTCTTTATAAATTTTGGAAGTAGGTGTATTAACACATCCTAATGCAGTATTCTTAAATAATAAATGATATAATATGAGAAATGATAATAAAAATAAAATTATTGTAAATTATTAATTTCTTATTTACAATTTAAAAAGAAGATGAAAAAAACAACAAAACTAACAAATGCGAATTGTGATTAACTAACGTTCTTCATTCTACAGCGCAGTTACAAAAATAATTAAAAGTCGGGATATCATAATTTCAATTTCTTAATTCAGTATGTAAAGGAATAGTTATAATCACAATTTAAAAGTTTGAATTACCCGCGTAAATTTTAGTAACATTGATATGTAGGGAATTTTTGTAATACGGAGAGAGAGGTTAGAGAATTTGGAGGGAAGTTGAGCGTGTTAGAAAGAAAGTATGACGAACTTGTATTTTTGATAAGAATAAACATTTTTATTTTATTAAAATACGGTGTTTGAGTTTTGTGAGTTTACAAATCAGAAGTGGGATTGTGAACGTGATCAAGGGAAACAAGAAAAGCTAACCAGAAAAAGTGGACGAAAAATGAGTGACGACGAGAACAGTGTCGATAGTTTAAACGTAGCAGAAGCAAATGGTGATAATTCACCAACAACAACGAGAATGATCATGGAAGATTTGTTAAAAGTAATGATAGAAGAAAACCAACGTCGTAATGACTAAATGATGAAGCTGGTGCAAAAGGTAACGGGTTCACAAGTTAACTCAACATTAGTACAAGATAAATCTTTTCATGTTATGCCCGACCTTACGAAAAACATAAAAACTTTTGATGGCGAAGGAGATGCGACAAAGGCTCAAGATTGGCTGGCGAATATTGATGGAATGCAAACTTTGCATGCATGGCCCGATGCATTCGCACTTGAGACTGCCAGAACGCATTTAGAAAAGGGTGCACAACACTGGTACGCGTCCCGCAGAAATAGAATAAAATCTTGGGACGAATTCAAAGAGGAATTCAAGAAAACATTCGGAGGTAAGGTTAGCAAAACTGTTAAGTGGCAACGAATGATACAGCGAGTCCAGATTAGAGATGAAACATTAAGCCAGTACTTTCATGAAAAGGTGAAGTTATGTTACGATGTGGGTCTGCAATTCGATGATACGAGAGAACAAGTATTGACAGGGTTGTATTCCAAGGATTTATGCGCCATGGTAATTGCCAAGCAACACGAGGATGAAGATGATGTATTACATGACCTGTTGCAAGCTGATAGGGTTTACCATACACGTAGTGAGAGATTTAAAAGCCAGGACAAGCCAAGAATTGAAAAGAATGTACAAACGGTTGCGGGGACAACAAAAGCAAGCGAGCAATCAGGTAACAATAATAATAAGCAATACTCTAAGAGTTCACCACTGAGAAACGAGAAAGATGAAGTAAAATGCTTTAATTGCCAAAAGTATGGCCACATAGCGAGAGACTGTCAACAGACAAAGCCAGTACCGAAATGTTATGCATGTAGACAAGATGAACACATAGCAAAGAATTGCACGAAGACGAAGAAAGAGGAAAAGTCAGTAAGTGTGATTAACAACAAAGATGACGGAGACTTAAAGTTTTTGAAAGAGATCGAAGTAGCAGATAATCATAAAATGATAGGGTTGATTGACAGTGGATCAAGTGTATGTACCATTAAACAGTCAGCAACGAAAGAAATCCAAGTGGAAGAAGAAAGTCTAGAGAAAGCAGTTACTCTAACCGGATTTGGAAGTGAAGCCAACCAAATTATATGTACAAAAAGGATCAAAACGAGTCTAGCTGTTGATGGAGTCCGAATCGATGAAATAGAATTTATTGTAGTTCCAGATAATTCACAAGCCCCGAGTGTTATTGTTGGAAGAACATACACAGAATCACCTGATATCGCTTATATTCGAATTGATAATATTTTAAAATTTGGATACAAGGATGAACAGCCATTTAAAGATATTGAAATAGAAGAACTGAAGACAGCCGCAGTAAGAACAAGTGAAGAGAGTGTACTGAAAAGCCAATGTATAAATCTGATAAAAGCGAAATATGGAGAGAACGAGATCGAAATTCCGGCTTGGAACAACAGTTCGAATGATATATTAGTGAAGAAAAACGAACTAATTGGTAGTGCAAATGTAGAGTTTGAAACCGAAAGCGTGAAGTACAGTGAAATAACTCGCGAAATGGTGAACATTGACGAACAAGTGATCGAAACAGATGCCAATAAACTGGTAGACTTAATAAATAAATATCGAGAGTGTTTCGCGATGAACATTAATGAACTTGGGTGTACTAATTTAATGACTATGACAATTGAAGATAATAATATACCAGTGAGAGCGAAACCGTATAAAACAAGTGTTGATGATAGACGAAAAATTGCTGAAATTGTGGGTGAATGGAAGAAAACTGGAATAGTGCGTGAAACAGACTCCGAGTACGCAAGCCCGGTGTTATTAGTACCGAAAAAGACAGGTGAATCACGGTTAGTCATAGACTTTCGTAAATTAAACCAGCAAACAAAGAAGAAAAACTTTCCAATTCCCGATGTACATGAATTTTTTGAAAATCTGAGTAATTGTAAAATATTTACGACTCTAGATCTTGCGCATGGTTATTTACAGGTGCCACTAGCGGAAGAATCAAAGCCGAAGACTGCGTTCATCACCCCAGATGAGACCGGTGAATTTCAACGAATGATATTTGGCCTAACAAACGCACCATTTGAATTTTCACGCTTAATGAATTTAACTTTGGGACCATTACGTGATAAAGTCGTAAAATGTTTCCTTGATGATGTCCTTGTGCCAGCTACAGATTGGGAAGATATGCTGAAAAGATTAGAGTTAGTATTTGAAGCATTCCGACGAGCAAAGTTAACTTTAAAGTTACGTAAGTGTGAATTTGGAAAGAAGTCTGTAGAATTTTTAGGGTACATTTTAAGCGAAGACGGAATAAAACCAGGGAAGAGAAAAGTGCAGGCTATAAGTGAATTTAGAGAACCTAAAAATATTCACGAGGTACGAAGATTCATTGGACTGACAAGTTTCTTTAGAAGATTTGTTCCAAGATACGCTGAGTTAGCAAAACCAATAACGAACTTGTTGCAAACGAAAACAAATTTTGTTTGGGGGAAAGACCAGCAGACAGCTTTCGAGAAGTTAAAGAGTATTCTCACAGATGAACCTGTTTTGAAACTGTTCGATCCGAAGTTGGCAACTGAGTTACATACGGATGCGAGTAGTGAAGGTCTTGCAGGTACATACGTTGCTACAAAGAACAGAAGACTGCAAATTACATTTGGTATATTGCGTAAGTAAGAAGACTACAGGTCAAGAGTCAGAATACCACTCCAGTAGACTTGAATTAATGGCTATTGTATAGAGTATACAACGGTTGAGATCACTACTAATAGGTATACATTTTATAGTAGTAACCGATTGTCAAGCACTCGTTTACCTAAATTCAAATAAAACAAAGAATCCGCAGATAGCACGTTGGGCAATGTTGTTACAAGAGTTTAATTTTGAAATAAAACATAAGCCAGGTGTGAAGATGCAACACGTAGATGCTTTATCAAGAGCACCAGAAGGATCAGCCAGCGATACCATGGAAGAGGTAATAGAAACAAATTTTGAAGTAATGTTAATTGTTACAGAACACGATCATGTGGCAATTATACAGAGAAGCGATCCAGAATTGAGAAAAATAGTGGAAGTATTGAAGAAGGAAGAAAATGAAAGAACAATAGATGAGAAAAATACCGTAAAAGATTATGAAATCAATAAAGGTCTGTTATACCGGATTTATAAAGCAGAAAACGAAACGCGGAAATTATTTGTAATGCCAAAGTCAATGAGGAAAAGTATCACACATAAATTTCATAATTTGGAAGGACATTATTCAGTAGACCGAACGATTGCCAAAATACAACAACGCTATTGGTTTATGAATATGAGACGTTATGTCAAACAGCATATACGTATGTGTTTGAAGTGTGCAATCAGTAAGACGTCAGGTGGCCGAAAGCAGGGTTTCTTAAATCCCATAAACCCCGGAAGAAGACCATTTGCGATAACACATATCGATCATCTAGGACCTTTTGTAACGAGCAACAAGAAGAATATTTATCTTATGATTGTAGTGGATAATTTGACGAAATTTGCCAAGCTCTACCCAATGCGTACGACAACAGTAAAACATGTGCTGACGGCGATACGAAGCTTTGTGAACGAATATGGTTTACCCGAACACGTGATTACAGACCGAGGCACATGCTTCACAGCAAAAGAGTTCGAAAAGTATTGTCAAGAGAATGGTATCCGACATACATTAAATTCAACTAGTCATCCACAGGCAAATGGACAAGTTGAGCGCCTGAACCGAACCATTGTCCCGATTATAATGGCAGAAATGAAGAATGAGTTGGAACAAACAAATTGGGATAGAAATATAAAAGTAGTCGAACGCAACGTAAATAATGCTATCAATAATAGTATTGGAAAAACCCCATTTCAAGCATTACGCGGATATACACCTCACTTTCATGATGGCATAATACGACGAATAGCAATTGAAGGACAACAGTGGACAGAACCAGAAGCTATGCATGAAAACTTGCGTGAACATATAAAGCAACAACAAGAAAAAATGAAGGAAGCATATGACGCAAAACGTACGATAGGTGAAAAGCTCACAATAGGACAAATTGTATTCATGAAGAGAAAACCCATTTCAACTGGAATGAGTACAAAAACACAACAAAAGTATAGAGGACCATTGGGGATAACCAAGATTTATCCAAGTGATACATACCAAGTATCCCAACTACGAGAAGAAACGCCAGGGAGATTCTTTACAACGACGGCGCACATTTCACAGTTGAAACCGTATACGAATGCCGATGAAGAAGAAAACATAAGTGAAGATGATGAGGACAAGACACCAGAAGTCCAAGAAGTCGAAGATGATGAAGAACAAGCACCTAAAGAGATGGACGACCGAGGAGAAGATTTTGATGAGGAAAAGGAAAGTGAACGCCCACGAAGAATAAGGAAGACACCACCTAAATATAGAGACTATATGTTGTATAAATAATTTAACTTTTGTAGTAAAACTGAAATCGAGGCCGATTTCTTATCAGGAATGGCCGAGTGTAAAGGAATAGTTATAATCACAATTTAAAAGTTTGAATTACCCGCGTAAATTTTAGTAACATTGATATGTAGGGAATTTTTGTAATACGGAGAGAGAGGTTAGAGAATTTGGAGGGAAGTTGAGCGTGTTAGAAAGAAAGTATGACGAACTTGTATTTTTGATAAGAATAAACATTTTTATTTTATTAATATACGGTGTTTGAGTTTTGTGAGTTTACAAGTATAAATATAAATAGAGATATTATTCCTCAAATAAATAAACATACAAAATACAAGTGATTCAATTAAATGATTCTTCGTTAAAATTTCTGTATTTGAAGAGATAGAGAGAAGGTTAATCAAGCAAAGTAGTATTATTTTATCCAGCCATATTAATGAAAAATAAATAAAAACAATTGAACTTAAAACACACGAGTAATTTATAAAAATAATATTCTATTCGCGACTCTTGTACTAGATATGTGGACACTCAGATTTTGATTATTTTTTCCCTTATAAAAAATTATCTGATAATTTATATGTATTGATGTAGTGACAATTGAATAATTAGAAACAAATATAGAAAAATGTACAATAATTGTATTAACATAAAAAAAAACAGTCAAAATGAACCTGGAATGACTACAAAATTGTAATAAAAATGTTTTTAAATCAAACAATTTCTTACACTGTCCTTGAGGTACATAAAATTTTATAATGTACCATTGCCGCCCTGGGCCATCTAAATATTTGCAAGAAAGATTTTTGCTATTTAGTAGTATTTCTATTTGCAAATGTAAATATATTATTTTTAAATTAATAATTTTATACATATTATTATTATACGTGCCTTATAATCAAAAGAGTTTTATAAATTTTTAAGAACAAGAAACAAGAAAAATGCTTATATTTTATATTACAAACAAAAGTATAAAACTGTTAAATCAAGAAGCCTTAAGTTTGTGGATAAATAAACCAATATCAATTTAAAAGTTATTTGTCGGTATTAACAGATTATAGTTTTGGACAACCAATGCATTGTGAATTTTTTATAATTTGTAGAAACGCGAGAACAAAGGGCCAGTATACCATTTTACTTTATTACACTTATAATCCTATCCCCACGCAAAAATTCAAAGTTAAGCAATGGATAGATGCGGCAGGTATAGACAAATCGGGTCTCTCATTTGCCAATGAGATTTCAAATTTATTTCTATTTTGAGTCACATTTAATCCATTACTTATGTAACAAAATAAAATGTTTCGCTTTTTTGCCAATTAAAAATTAAAGATCAAGAATTAAACATTCTAATGAATTATTGTTCGTATATGAAGAAAAATTATGATTCTGTACAATTGTTACGATTTCTTTGCCCACTTGCGTTTAAAAACTTCTCTGAAATAATATAAATTTTTACAATTATATTAGTTTATATGTAGAATACATATATTTTTTAGATTAATAATATAAAAAAGTATTTTGTATGTTGCAATATAAATCAATCTTGTATATAAGTATTATATTTTGTGTCATTTTAAATTCGCCACGCTTTACTCTGTAATACCGACACAAGAGGATAGACACCTATAGACAATAGTGTGAACTATTTTACTAAAATTTTTGCTACTGACGCAAATTATTTCACCTAATATATTGTCACCTTTTTCTCAAAATTAGAGCAATAAAGTTCAAATTTAGTATTAGTAACATATTTGACATACTTTATGGTTTGAGATAAATTTGGCTCGATTTTATCATTTAATTCGAGAAATATTTTTTTATTATGGTCATCAATAACGTAAAAAAAACTAAAAATTATTTCATTTTACAAACAAGAAAAATATGTATCTTAATTACATATGTTTGACAGAAATATGATTTCACAGAAAAGAGAAAATGATGACAAAAAATACACTGTTTTGCGTATGGGACCCGCAATACGTTAACGCACCCTTAAAATTTAAGCGCGAGTGCAACTGAGCAATGCCATTTAGAGTTCTCTCTAGAATCTTTTTTCTAGACAGTAGTCCTATCACTATCTGTCTACATGCTGCATGTCCTAAAAACTCGAATGACCCTTTCTCAATTTCTAAGTTTTACAAGTGTTGTTATTTATAAATTCCCATAAAAAATTTAGACCTATTGTTCTACATTATTGTCGAATTCAATACTACTACGCTAATACCTGAGCCCCAACGCTAATACTATTCAAATCGTATGCTGTTTCTGCTCTGAACGCTTCTAGAAATTTCAAATCTATATTCGTTGCGAAATATTTAAATAAAATTCTATAAAAGAGATAAAATAGTTATGTTCACGATTTGAATCTATAACTTTTCAGACAATTAGTAAATACGATAAGCTTTAAACCGCAATGTAATAGAATGGTTATCATTTAATTTGAGGTTATACAGTTTAGTCATTTTCCCGCTAGAATTTAGCATATTTTATATTCGTTCCACAATATCTATATCGAGATAAAGTTATTCCATTACCAAAGTTTGTAAGTTCGTTAACAAACATCGATTGTGTTTTAATCAGATTTAGACATCGAAATTAAAAGTTAATGGTGTTAGGAGATAAAAGAATCTAAGGCTTAAATTACCTGGCGCACTCAGATGTTTTCTTCGACGTTCAGTTTTTAATTTCACCCAGATTGAGGGAACAGAATTTTTATCAGCTTTTCAATTTGCGCAAAAGTTTTGTTTTTATTTTAGGATTTTATTCATTAGCGAATTACAAAAGTTAGACAACTTGAAATCAGTCTGACAATGTAGGTACTTTGTAAAATCATATTAATTTCAATTTACCACATTAGAAATTACATTTTTGTAATATCAATTTATTTTTTCACCCTTCTGTTTCCCAAACTTTTTATTCTCGCTTCAAAAATTCTTCGCCCCCCTCCCCCTAACTCCTTCCGACCAGTAGCTTTTAAACCCAAAATACTTAATATTTATAGTGCCCTCCTTGGAAAATTTCAAGTCTCCCTTCAGGGGGCGCGCCACACAGTTTGGGAGAGACTGACCTAAATGATTTTTTAACTTATAATAGACTCCAAAAGCGTGTATCTATGAGAGCCTTAGCAGAATATTTCTCCCGATAGGTTCGCTAGTCAGCTAGCTACTTTAACCTTCAAAAGACTTTGAAACGTCAAACGAGCGTCAAACTTAACATTACTTACTTACTTAATCCTAATGCCTTTCTACCCTTTTGGGTGTTAAGTACTTAGCTATTCTTCTGGTTTTCTACTCCATATCTTCTTCCATTCTTCTCTTACTTTGGATAAAGGTTTGTCTCCTTCCCATTTAACGCCCCTCTTTTTCAGTGCCTTTTTCACTTCCTCAATCCAGGATTTTCTTGGTCTTCCTCTATTTCTCGCTTTCGTTGTTCTTGCTTCGTGAACTTTTCTTCTTGATCTTTCTTCCCCCATTCTTTGTATGTGACCCCACCCTCTTAATTGATCTTCTTTTATTATATTGTCTATAGGTTGAATATGTAGTGCTTTTCTTACTTTGTCCATGATTGTTTTTTATTTTATGTTTCTCAGGAATCTCATTTCTGTACTGTTTAGTCTGCTACGATGTTTTTCTGATGTTGCCCAGGTTTCTGAGCCAAAGGTTAATATGGATGTAGCTATTTTTTGTATACTTGCAACTTAGTATCTTTTGGTATTTCTTTCTTTGATAATATGTTGTTCTCGATGCTGTTGTTTGTTTGTATTTCAAACATAACATTAATAAAAATAATAAATTTAGACTTGTTAAAACCGTTTGTTTTTTGCACCTATTGTATATTATTCTATATTTAATAATAATGCCTGTGTATTCTTACAAAAGTCTATACATTGTAATACCTAGTAGAATATCCGCCTGCTGCCATCTACGCCAAGCTTTGCGCTAAGGGCCTCATTGCCACAAAATGCATTCAAATATAGGTTCCCTTCTACTTGAAGGCAAATATTCGTACAATTTATCATGATCGCTCTATATAGCATATTCTCGTCCATTAACGCTACAGCAGCGTGAATTACCATAGCCACATAATTAAGTTACCTTGCTCAACTAATTGTAGCGAACCTGCTTTAAAACTTTATTTTGTGACAAAAGATAAGGGAAATATTCATTATTCATTTTTAATAAAGTTTAAATGTTAAGGAAGGAATACAGAACTGTTATTTGTTTTATTGAATCCTCAATGTTTGGACCATACCTGGGTTATTTTCAGTGCTCCTGAAGTTGACCCAGGTATGGCCGAAACGATGATGATACAAAAAAACAAATAGGACTGAAATCCAGTACATATTTATTCTTTCATTAAATGTTAATATTTGTTTTTATCAATAATTTGATAACAATGGACATTGGACAAACAGAAAATAATTTTCCATTCTTACACAATGGACCTTTTCAATTTAAAGAGAGAAAAGATATGCGCAATGGGGATCTGCGCAATGGGTATGAGATCAATGGCGTTTTGTTTCTAAAAAATTTAGACTTAAAATGTGAGAATATCTCAGATAACTTTCAAAAATCTTATCGAAATAAGTTACAAAAGCTTTTATTGAAGATAAGATGTGTAACGATGCAAATTTTCAACGAGAATACAGGTATTTTAATGACTGCCATATTTTTGACGTTTCGTTTGACAGCTCAACTGGCAGTTGTTCACGCCATTTTCTTACTATTTGCAGCGATAGACAGAGATAGCCATTAAATTGAAAAGGTCCATTGAGTGAATAATTCAAATATACTCACAAATCAAAATATGTATTACAATGTGTCTAAAAAATTATATTCCTTATAGAAATTATGTAGTTTTAATAATAAATAAAATTTACGAGAAAAAAGATTTTTTAACATTTAACGTTTTCGCGCATGCCTGATTTTTAATAGACTTTACATACACAAACCAGTAATGATGTTAACCAGTGCTCTTCAAAGTAACTGCTCTCATGTGACGACGGGAAAATGGAAAACATTGGTAGGCCTAATTCCCTAATTCACTTTGTTTTATGTGACAATGAATACCGACCTTCTCTGTTGTATGTAATGGTTTTAAAATGGAATGAAAGCTCATATTGAATTTGAATGAACATTGTTAAATATCAAGGGTATAAACTGTGAAAAAAATACAGAAATTGTAAATTTTTTATTTGGTACTATAAATTTTTACTGCTAATGTATTTAATGTTAGACAACGTATTGTCTGTGAATATGAACAACTGATTATGGATGATTAGCGAACAGCAGATTAGCCGTGTCAATCGTTTAAGAATTATTTTAGTCCAGTAAATGAAGGATTTTACCCTACAAAAGGTCGGGTAGTTCTCAATTTTTGATATGTTGTATAATAGGATGGTTAGTTAATGAAAAATCCAAATTTCTACAAATCCCCTTCCTCCGCTCTCTCCCACTTCTTGTATAAACCACCATAAATCGGCACTTTTTTCAATTTTTCGCCTATAACTTCTATCTGGTGAATTTTAGCGAAAAAAAGTTATTTGCCGACTTGTAGAGGATAAAATTTTCTAAAAATTTGGTACGAAAAGTTTTTTCCACGATGAGATATGAAGCTCCCAAGAAAGGCAACAATTGCACACTTAGCAAAATTTTCAGTTTCTTTTCATTTTACATCGCAATAACTCCGTAAAACTTCATTTTAGCGTAAAAGTCCTCATAATCAGTCTTGTAGAGAATTTAATTACCTACAAAATCCATTTTTCGACCTCTGTTCACTGGACTAAATGCATTGTTAGAAAAATGCTCGATAATCACCCTTAATCAGTTGTTTATTCTGTCAATATGATTTCTAACCTACAGATCGCATTGTCTTCAAATAAATGAAATTCGAAATTAACTGACAATTCAACCCCTATCCGTTATTGGAACCCGAAACTTCTGGATTATCAACCCAATGCTCTAGCATTTGAGCTAATGAAAGCTATGGGCAAATTTCGGATGTGCTCTGTAGTCTTCATTTGAATTGTCGCATGTTCACTCACAATCACAACTAATCAGATAACTGAACGTAAGTCTACAAATTAATTCTAAATTTTTGACATTTTGCTAAAAGTGATATTTAAAGGTTTTAAATTTATTACATACGAGTACAAACAAATCTTTAATGAACTTTGTGATTAACAAAACAGTAACAAATATATCATACGAAAATTTAAAAGCTAGGTAAGTAGGTATACAGAGTGTTGACAGTCAGGTGCGAAGATAAGGATTTAACATGGAATTCTAGTTTATTGCAATTTCCTGTTCTCCTGTTCATTTTACGTCAAAAACTGAAAAGTGCAGAGTTGTACAGAATTAAAATTTGTATACAAAACTGTTTTTACATTTATTATTATTATTATTATTATTATTATTACTATTATTATTATGTTTGTAATTTCTTCACAATTTTAAATGTCGAAACAGTTTTGTATATAGCTTCTGAACAACTTCGTAATCTAAATTTTTTACCGAAAAATGAACAGGAGAGCAGGAAATTGCAAAAAAAACAAAAATCCCATGCTAAATCTCGAAGTTCGCACCTGACCGTCAACACCCTGCATAAGTATGGTGATTTACTCGTATTTCTGATTAAATGGTGTATGCATAAGTAAATATTTGAAAATAATACCACCGGGAATAGAATCCATATCTGTAATGTCAAAATCTCAAAATCATGACTAAATTAAAACATTTTGCCTCTTGAGTGAAACATATGAAAATTTAGGTATTTCATATTATTTTGTCAGTTCAGTTGAATAATAGGTTTTAGTCAACATTGTACAACTTTCTAGATATCGTTTGTAAGTTTAGAATAGCTGCAGAAGCTGAATCAACAAATTCTTGAAGTTCTTCGCTGTAATCTTGGTATTTAATTTTAGAAAAAAAGCATATAAAGGAAAATTTTTTAAATAAAATTTGAAAAGATTAAACTTTGTTTATAACAAAAGTTTGTGTGTGTGTGTGTGTATCTCAAGGACTTCTAATTTAATAAATTCATTAAAAAGTCAAAGATGATAGTCGAATTTGTCACAAGCTTTTAATTCTTAAAAAATGGATTTGTATGATGTTTTTCCTTCGGTACTTTGTAAGAGTACGTTCCTCGCGATCGAATTCCACGCAGGCGAAATCCCACGTGGTCGAAATTCCACGAAATCGAAATTCCACTCCATCGAAATTCCACACGGTCGAAATGTTTCCCAACCACTTTGTCAGTTCTTCAGAAATTCAAATATTTCCTTCCGTCGAATCCCACCCGGTCGAAATGTTACACGATGCAAATCCCTCGCTTCCGTCAAATGTATTCCATTCTGACAATCTATGCTTCGTGGTAGTTCCGCTAAAGCAAGCGTTGTGTAGAACGGACAAAGTGGTGGGGGAACATTTCGCCCGCGTGGAATTGGACCGCGCGGGATGCTTCGATTTGTAGTCCTCGAACTACGCTATTAACTTTTTATTTGAAACTCAAGAAAAACTATGGAGTTTTCGACAATTTTTAATTTTTTACACAAAAACTAAAACTAGATATTGTAAAAATATAAGACTCCCAAAAGACACTGTAAAATGTAAGACTAACTAGGGCAGCAAAGCCTATTTTTCCTTATAGGCGATTCAAATTAACTTTTCCCGCGACCTTTATCACGTGACGTGACGTCACAACGAGTATGTTTTGAAATTGTCGTTCACTTCTACATTAAAGTTTATGTGTGTATTGCTGTTTTAATACATATATTTAATGAATTAATAGTTTATTAGTAATGAGACTGTTAATAAAGGATGTGTTAAATTATTTAAATGCCTTTGCGTGTAGCAGAAATTTTTGCGAGGATGAAGAAGTGTTGAATTCTGAACATATGCTAGCATATGATAAAACACAATCAGATGACAAAAATTAAACACTTCTCTTTGGATTATAGCCACAAACCAGCGGCGTAAATAAATATCCGCATGCAATTACTAGAAAATTGATCAATTCTGGCTCACTAGCAATAAAATGCATCTTGTTCGTGTAAGGCGAGAAACTAACCTAAATATAAATATAATAATATATCATCACGGCATATTACCCATTACTGGGTGTGCCAATCTGCTTTGTAATAATAATGACATATTTATACCGTGCGGGCGTTTACCAAGCGTCATCTCACGGGCACTCATTGCTGGCGTGGAGAGTGCACCACAAGGGTCATTTTTGTGCAATTTAAAATCCGAAATATTTGGCGTCGTTTGGGATCGAACCCGGTTCCCCAGATTCACGACCAGATACTCAGGCACGCAGCCACAAGACCCCATTAAAATAAAACAAATAAAAAAATAATAATAAATATAAATATAAAACCTAAATACAAATATGTATATACTAACCTAAATATAAATACATAATAAAATAATTGAATATATTTATATTATTTTAGACCTACTAACACATGCGTAATCTTCGTTACAAAAATGTAAGGAACAAACATTGAATTTGTAACCCATTTTCCAATTAACAGTTTAATTTACCATGCTTCGCGTCTCAATCATTTCTTCGATGCCATATTTATTAACTTTCTGGAAATGTGTGAAAACGAAGGCTGGGATTTCTTGATTTTTAGGAATGACATATCGGAACAAAACAGTACACTTGTGATTTCGTTGGTTTTGGTGAAAATTTCATATTTTACAATATTTACTATGTAAAATTAATCCTTAAACAATCTAATATTGCATTCATGTTGTTTTTATTTTTTATAGTAAATTTATGACATTATTTTAACAAGCAACGACAAACATTATACTTAACCTTATTTCTCTAAAAGTATACAAGGTCTCTAAATTCTAGGAATACTCGCGAATTTTATTGTATAATCAAACACAGGAAGTGTTCACAATGATCACAAATAAATATAAATTTAAATACTTGCTGAATTTTTAAAATCTCGTCTAAAATTCTAACGTTACTTCTTGCAGATTTTTAGATACTATATTCGTTGTGACGTCACAAAATTAGTGCGATGTTTGGTCACCAGATAGAGTCCGCTCAAATTGAATCGCGTATAACTTGGTATAAATTTTACAAAAATTGGTCTCGTCGTTGTAGATGTAGTCTGATTTACATTTTCAGAGATCGTCGTGATGAATTCCGATATACCTACCAGTAGTCAGATAGTGAATTCCTTACAATTTCATTAAAATATTATCTAACAATGACATGCATTCAAAATATGCTATTTACTGAAACTTGTTTCTGAATACAGTTACATTTAAAATACGTATAAAACTAGTTTGGTTACATTTCCCTTTCTTATTTTTGTTCTGTTTGTATTTTTCCCATTTGCACAATTGAATCCTTAGTAGTATGTACTTCAGAAAAACTATGTCCTACATATAGAAAAATTCCGGTCGAGATAACGCTGTTTCTTACATTTATTTTCTTTGCAGGTATCGCAGCTAGTCATTTATTCACTTCTATGATATCATTTGCTGTCGATTGTGAAAGATGCAAGAAGAAATGACGCAGTTCCACATGGAAACTGAGTATATAACGCTGTGAGATAAGAATAACTACGCAGTAATGATGGATGTGCTAACAAGACGATTTTTGTACATAGAGTAAACATATTGACAATTTGAAATTAACTGTTGATTTAATTGTTTGTTTTGATTGAGTGATTATTTTTTATTTATATACTTTTATCAAATGGAACTGTAGTGATCGTATGATTTATTAAATTTGATGAAATGATAACAAAAATTGTTTAATTTTCATTTTGCCTTGTGACCTAATGATCTAAATTTCATAGTACAATTATTAGAAACATATCTGTGTTATTTGTATGAAATATATATATATATATATATATATATATATATATATATATATATATATATATATATATATATATCACATAACTCACAACTTATATATGAATAAATAATTACTGTAAGTGTAAGTAGCCAATTATTCCTACATACTACTTTAAATGCTCGGTATTTTGGCATTATACAAGAACAAATTTTGAAAAAAAAATACTAGGTAAGTGCTCAGTAAAAATACATAACAACCAAACTAACCATTTTATCTAGCATTTATTATTTTTCCTCTTCGTTTATTTTTAGCATTTTTTAGGTAAATATTATATCATGTAAAAAATAAAATATCGAGCACGAGCACAGAGAAATTATACCGTGTAATCAAAATTATTTACTGAACGTTTAGTTTGTTTCCAAATATAAAATATATATATATATATATATATATATATATATATATATATATATATATATATATATATATATATATATATATATATATATATCATCACGGCTTATTACCAATTGCTGGGTGTACAGCATTCTGTTATTAATTATGAATTATATATATATATATATATATATATATATATATATATATATATATTTTACCTCCCGCATACATACATGTGTAGGTACTTACATAGAAACGTTAAAATAATTTCAAAATTTTATTGTTATAGTTTTTTTAATATTTTATAATAATATAACGAACTTTCGTATATAAGAACAATATTTCATCGATTTTTCGATTATAACAAACTTTGGGGTCGTATGCAAACTGCAACGTTTTCTGTCTCGTGCTCATATGTATTTCGTCTACCGATTTGTATTATTAGATTGCACTAGCTGAGTAAATTACAATTTCGTTATCACATAAATTAAAATAAAGAAAAGCTTTTAAAAGAATTATCCTTTAAAATAAAAGACATATGGTCAGCGTTCACTACTCTCGTTATTTGTCGTATTTATAAGATTATAACCAAATTTGAGAAGAGTCAGCCGTCATAGAACGCCGAGGACCCCGAAGCAGCACAATGTATATTCCAAGAGTCTGAAAAACCCGGGTCGCTATATTAGTTTTTAAAATAAGTTTATTTTTTTTTAATTTAAAAAATAGTTCCTTAAAAAATGAATCTAATTTTCCACTCGAAAGACATCGTATCTTCGGGGTCCTCGACGTTCTGACGACTAGACTCTGGTCCAAATTTGTACGATTACTTATCATGTTAAAAAAAACCCAAGTCTTTAAATGTAAATCCAAATCGAAAACTCCATTTTCATACATACGCTTTCAGTTTTAGAATTTAACCAACCTAGTTAATCTCAAATAGTAGTAGAGTAAAATAAACCATAAGTAAATATCTAAAATCTGATAAACAATCCCTCAAATTCCGTGATTCCGCCTATCTTTTTGAAGCTGTCCTAACCTTGATGTCCTACAGATGTAGACAACAACAAGCAGCGTCGGCAATGCGCTCCAGGCTGCTGATAACGCCACACAAGAGATTGCAGGATTCCCATCCCGCCATTTCCATACACTACCACGCCGATAGTTAGGGAGGGATATCTAGGAGGAAGAGTAAGAAAATTGAAAAAAAAAATAACTCGGAGAGCATATCATTGTGTTGTGATAATGATTGATGTTTTAGTCGACGAGACTACATTGTCAATATATAGGGTAAAGGCGGGTAGGAGTACGCACATTTTCTTTTTTGGCCTGTAAAAAACTTATTTTGAAAAAAATACTTATCATTTATGAAAATATATTGTTTGTACATTTGGCAACAAAATTAAAATGATTCTAAGTGGATTCATTTATTCATATTTTTAATATTAATGAAAATAAACAAAATGGGAAATGCGTACTCTTAGACGTACATGAATCTAAGAGTACGCAACTATTAAGCCAAAGAATACGCATATTATTCTGGTACACATTTGTCGCATTTAAATATTTTTTGGCCAGAATATGTGGTGCAAATTTCATACAATCAAAGTTTGCATAATTTGCACTGTATCCAGTCCATTTCTGGGGCTCCTTGTACTGTAAATTGTGAAGCATTTTAACATGTTCTGCAAGCTTCTTTTCCATATCTTGATTGAAAACAGGCTTATACCTGCCTAGAGAATCTGGAATTGTGTCTCCTTTAAAGCACTTTCTTAAAGTAACTTCATGTAAATTTAGTGATATTTCAATATGTCTGTTAGATTCACCTTTACTAATTCGATTTTTTTTCCTGCATTAATTCAGGAGTAAATTTTAATTGTCGATTACTTTTTCGTTTATAATTGCCCATCTATAGCGCAAAAAAATCAAAATGCTGGATAACAAAATAATAAATTATTTAAACTAAGGGTCCGCATAACAGTACGCAAGCGTACTCTTAGTTTTAATTTTCTGCGTACTCTTGGATTTTACATATATTTTTTTAGTAAATATTAATTTTACTATAACACGTTAGATACCTCTGCAATCGCTTCTGCGTACTCTTTAACTACAATGATAAAACTAAACTCGCAATAAGTAAAATAATGAATATGTCAAGCTGAATTTAATCGACATTACTGTATAAGTAACCCAAAATAACAATATAGAACACAAAATTTTTGTTTCTTGTCTACTTTATAATTGTCTTACCTTAGAAAGACGATTTTTTGTACTGAAGATGGACACATAAATACGTCTTGTTTTGACTGTTACACCAGCTGAATGATATTTTCTATTCCAAGGTATTGATACTGCGTACTCTTAGAATGAGCGTACTCTCTTACCCGCCCTTACCATATATATATATATATATATATATATATATATATATATATATATATATATATATATATATACCGTGCGTCTGTCGTAAAGGTGTACATAGTAGATTAACATGGGAAATCAGCTTTTTGTAATTTGCTGCTTGCCTAATTATTTTAAGCAAAAATGCGTCAAATAATTTTAGAGCATAAAATTCTGCATTTAAATCAATAAACAGAATTAGCTTTCAATGCATTGTAACGACAGAAATTAAATATGAAAATATTGAAAATTACGTTGAAAATATCGACAGCCATGGAATTAAACAAAAAATAAATAAATGCTTGACGTTTTATCTGTCACAACGTAAGTTAACTTATTTGACGTTTCTGACAATTTGATTTTGTCTCTAGTTTTATTGTCTGAAATGATTAAAAAATGAATATTTATATGAATGAAGAGGTAAATTCGTGACAAAATTTGAAAAGACTGCCAATGTGTCTTCAAAAAATACACGTGAGCCGCGTAATTAGAATATAGAACGAGAAGAACATGCGTTACTCTAGGAAAAAGTGTTAGGAATGATAAGTGTAGACTCCTTCTGTAGTATTAAGGTAGATGTATTGGAAATCATCATACATAATTTTTTTACGCAATCTTGAATTTTTGATCATATTATTTAAACAAAACTGTATTTTCTTAACTTTATTTATTAATTTTATATTTCTATTATTGCCATAATTAACGATATTTGTTCAAATCAAATTGTCAGAAACGTCAAATGAGTTAACTTTCGTTGTGACAGATAAAACGTCAAGCATTTATTTATTTTTTGTTCAATTCCATGGCTGTCGATATTTTTAATATAATTATCGACATTTTCATATTTAATTTCTGTCGTTATAAAGCATGTAAAGGTAATTCTGTTTATTGTTTTATTTCACGCATTTTTGTTTAAAATCATTAGGCGAGCAGTAAATTGCAAAAAACTGATTTCCCATGTTAATCTATGTACACCTTTAAAATAGACGGACGGTATATATATATATATATATATATATATATATATATATATATATATATATATATATATATATATATATATATATATATATATGTAATTTTTTTTAAATTACAAGTATTGAATTTGAAATTACTCTGGAACTATAGGCGTATTCTTTCACTGCGTTTGATCAGATCAATGTTATATCGGATCAGTAAATTGCATATTCTTTCAAATTCAGATCAGTATGCCCATCTCAAGACTAAGTAATCCAGATCAGTACCATCAAAACTTGGATTAGAAAGATCAGATCACTGTCGATTCAAAAATGGCGGAAGCGGCAGAAGAATCTGTCATATTTTATGCTAGTCAATCAGGATAAGAGGTTACATTTCAAGTTCCAACAGAAATTTAAACAAGACAATGCTAGAAAATTAAAGTTCATTTTACTGACTAGTTTTGACAGATACTTGTGTTCTTTCGAATAAACTAATCTGCGTCTTCGTAACCTGATCTGAACTAATTCATACGATCAGTTGGATCTGATCATGAGAAATCATTATAGTTCTATAATGATGAGGCAGTTCCGCTGTAGTTTTCGTACAGTAAACATCAATTATGAAGTCACTTTTCATTTTTAATTGCTGACTCATCCTTATCATATTTTGTATTTCTCATGTATTTTCTTTGAATCATGAATAAGGTTTAACAATAAAAAACCGAAACGTCGATGAAAAAGAAAAATTAAATTTATTTTAATCCCTAGACCAACATTCCCAAGAAATTGGTTTCCATTTGAATCTACATTTACGGTCAAAAAAATAATTTCCAAATTAATGAAAGTATATTCTAGTTCTTGTATCACTAAACCAGAAACTGCACTTTATAATTACTTATATGTATTTGAGCTTAAAATTGAAGATACTATTAACAATTTATTCCTAGAATTTGTAAACCTTTTTTTACTTTTTTGATGTAAACACTGAAACTTTGACAGTTCGTAAAACAGTGATGCCAACTTTAAACTTTAATTATAAAACGTTGCCTAGTAGTAAAAGCATGTTTTCGAATGATTTAGATACATATATGCAAAACTAGTCATATCGGCCTGAGGCAAGAAAATATACAGATAACTATTAAATCCTAAATCATTTCAAAGACCTAATTACAGAAATCGTAATGTAAATGTATTATTGTAGATTGTAATACAATGCAATCAAACATGTAAGTTGTAAGACAACGACGCATATATCCTAAATTTGATCCGAGATCGGTGTAATAACAATAATTATATACGGCGCATAATAATTACCCCTGAGGTTCATTTTATACTAACGTAGTTAAAGACCTCATTACTCCAGAGGGTTGATAAACGCATTTTACTTAAACATCAACGCTTCCAAGATTATCGTACAAACTTACACTTAGTACCACAATTATGAAATGTTTGAAGATATGTATATGAAAACATCGTTTATTATTTGCTTAGATACAATTATTGTACGAAACAAATAATTGTGTTCTCTTTTTAAAGATTTTTAATTATTATAATCATGTATCATGGCACAAAATTGACTTCTGTAGTGCACTCTCCACGCCAGCAATGAGTGCCCGGGAGGTGACGCCTGGTAAACGCCCGCACGGTACGAATATGTCATCATCATTACCGAAATCTGCATGCAAAGCAGATTGGTGCACTCAGCAAATGGCAATATGCCGTGATGATATATTACATAAAATCACGCATTTCCTACTAAGTGGGTTAGCACAATTCTGAAACAATAATAATAATAATAATAATAATAATAATAATAATAATAATAATAATAATAATAATAATAATAATAATAATAATAATAATAATAATAATAATAATAATAATAATAATAATAATAATAATAATAATAATAATAATAATAATAATAATAATAATGATAATAATAATAATAATGATAATAATAATAATAATGATAATAATAATAATAATAATAATAATAATAATAATAATAATAATAATAATATCAACCACAAAAATAATTACTCTCTCTTTCAACAACATTCTTACCAACCGGACATCATACAAAAAATATTCCTCACTCTTAACATATTAAAGTGACCGATTTTTGGTAGCGAAATACCGCATCCGGACTACAATAATAGTTACGAAACAATCATCCTTTGCCACACATTCCTGTCTAAGCACACTTTTTTCGTCTCGGCCACATTATCTTCCCACTCGAAAACTTTCTCTCTTTTAGCACTTTGTAACCATCTCAACCGGCTCATTCCAATTCTCGTAACATTCTTCCTAATCAAATATTCTTCACACACCAAATTATTCCTCACGCGATCCTATCTTACATATCCACATACACCATGTAAATATCTCATTTCCATGGCAGTCACACTCTTTTTATGCTTTTTCGTCTATGCCAAACATTCGCTTGCATACATCAAAACAGGCACAGCACTCCATTATACACGTTTGACCGAGCTTCTCTAGATACGTTTATGTTTCGAGCAAACGTACCCAGACCACCCATAACAGTTACGCTAGAATTATTGAAAATAAGAGACAATGTTTATTTTTTAGAATTTTATTTTAAATATTTTCAAAGTAATTCCCTTCAACAATAGTAGGTGCACTTCACCAGTCTTTCCTTCCACATCTTAAAGACTCCTAAACAATCTTCTTTTGGAATGCTTTCAAACTCATTTCTGCGAGTCTTCAAACCTGTCAAATTAATTCTGATGTTGAATTAAGTTCAGACTGACTATAGCTGGTAGCATAAATGGTGATTAGGAGATGACTAGGGAGGAGATAACTAGCATTATTTTAACTGTGTCAATCGTTTGATTTATTTTAGGAAAAATACTTCAATAAAAGTTGCGTACAATAACTTTTTATTACTGTTATTTGAAGTTTTTCCTCTAAAATAAACCATAAACGATTAACAGAGTTAAAACACAGCTAGTTATCTCCTCCCTAATCATCATTCATGCTATGCTACCCTATGAAATTATAAATCTTTATATACAAATTCTCTCTGGTTAATTTCATATTTTCACTCACGATACTTTAAAAAACTGATTAACTTAAGTTCTAATTAATTTAACTTTCGCCATTTAATTTCGAATGACAGATAAATAACTATGCTCTATTCCATTTTAGCCATTCAGTAGATGGCACTGGCAACAGCGCAAATCTGAAGTAGCCGAAATTACATTGGGTAAACTTGTCTCTTGTCTCTAATTTCAGCCAATCAGAGATGTCAAAACTATTCCCTATGCTGCGCAATACTGAATGGCTTAAATGGATCAATATATTTAAAATGATAGTGGAAATTTTGTTTTCCAAGACCTACCTGATTTTCTTATTCTCAATAATTCGAACTTAGCCTTCGAAATTTAGATACAACTTGCACCAAAATAAAATTCGAAAAGTTTCATTAACGTTTGGTAATTTTTATTTCAACACTACCTACAATTAAAATAAGCAAGTTAAAGCTCAGTTTACAGATCAATTTAAATGATATTGAACAATTCAAAAACAATGTTGGTATAGTTTATTTTTCTTGTATTGTTCTATGTTCTTCACGTCATTATCTATCGAAGTAATTATCGACAAACAATTACATCTCTTTCTCTGTTACACACATGTGTAACAAATAGAAAGAGATAAAATATTTGTTTATTATTACTAAGATAGATAATGACTAAGTATACAAGAAGAAAAATAAACTATATAATTTTTTAATTAGTTCTCCAATCAATAATTTTCATTTCAGCTTTCTTTCAGCGTCTGTATGATGATATGGTCAAATTTACGCACATTATAAACGAAGCGGAGACAAGAATTTTGAAAAAGAGTAATTCTACGAATGACTTGCTTATTAAGGTTGAGAACGTAAACACAGCCACAATATTCTAATATGGGCATGAGAAGGGGTATTAACTAATTTTAATTTTCGGGCAGTTGACAGAATGTGTCTATATTGATACAGTTGTTTAAGTTTAAGTCTTGCCGTAATTAACTTATTGTAAGTGTGTTCATTAAATTTTAAATCTTTATCCATATACAAAGCAAGAGTCTTGACAGTTGAACTACAATTTATAAATATAATACGATTGGCACACCCAGCAATGGGTAATAAGCCGTGACGATATATTTATTTTATTTATTTATTTAATATTATTATGTACTATGTACAATAAAGTGGTAGATATCAATAAAATTTTCCTGTACAAACTGGGAGATTTCATATAAAGTTTTTGTTCGTTACAGTTTGTAGTTTGAAACAGGCATTTAACATTATTAATTACTTTGTAAAGTCTGGTTTACATTACACAATGGACTGTTCAATTTACTATGAACAATAAAAATTATGTAGTTTCCATCAAACTTTTAACTAAGTTGAAAGGATGATAGTAGTTCCACTGGAAGCAAAATAGAATTGCATTAATAAATTTATAACTTCATTTATTTTCACACCGTATATCGTTTCCATGCTTCTGTATTGCTTTCATCAAGAAACTAATAGTAATGTAATAAAATGATACTAGTAGTAATACTTATGTTTTCCAAAATGTATTTCATTAACTTTTACTAATAAAAGCTATTTTTTTTTCACTTCATTTTTAACAATGTCTACTTTTTCAGTGCGACACATTCAAGGATATTAATAAATACACAGGATTGCACATAGTCACCTGTGAGGCAAGCTACTGGAAGACAGCCATTTGCAGAAAAGGCAGAATGCGCGCCATATTTAAAATTACATAATTGATACAAATTATAAATGGAATGAATTAACAGATTTTTAAAATATTTGTTGCGTTTATTTTAAAAATTATAGTTATTATTTTAATAATATAATATATATTTATAACATATACATATAGTAAATTTACAATAAAATAGAACTATGAACTTAAAAATAATATTTGCTTATTTAATAGATGCCTTTTGCATATGTGGTGGAAAATTTGGAAATACAAAAGAAGCGTCTGGTTTTAATCTTCTTACATATGTTCTAGGCCCTTTCAAATGATCAGTGTCAAGAAAATGACCACTGCAAATTTTTGATGCTTTTGTAGATGTGAAATCTTTTCTTTTTATGGCATCTATCCACAATCGTAATATACCACTATTATTTTAAGGAAATCTGTAAAATATTTAAAACAATAGTATGAATAAATATGTATACATATATATGAACAATAATACTTGAAAAATTGTTATGTCTATTTGTGCACCCAAAAGCACTACAAGAAGACGGCATATTGCCTTTTATTATGGAAATATCTCACTTAAAGTATTTATTCACTAAGAGCACAATACAAATACCACTTTATTCAAGAAAACTACCATATAATGCAATAATAGACCAACGAACGTTTGACGTTTTGCCTTTTCTACAAATAGCGCCGTACTCCCACCATTTGTCTCACTTGTTAAACGTATGTCAGCTATTCAGTGTTTTATTAGAACATCCTTGCACACATTACGAAAAATCACACACACACACACACACACACACACACACACACACACACACACACACACACACACATATATATATATATATATATATATATATATATATATATATATATATATACAGGGTGTTAATTAAAAAGCGGGCCATAGGCGTTTAACATGGGAAATCAGTTTTTCCTTGCGCAAAACTTCCCATTTAATTTTAAACAAATATATTTCAAATAAATGTTATAGAGAATTAAATTCTACACCAGCCTTACTAAACAGATTTTATTTTGCATGTTTAGTAACCTGTAAAATCCAATTTGAAATTTTATAAATGTTGCTCATTTGTAGTGATAGCCATGAAATTTAAACAAAATTACAAAGAAATGTATATCGTTTGAATTGTCAGAACTTCGATTTTGCAGGTTACAACATAAAAATATATAAAATCTAAGCAATAATTTAGATGTAGATTATAAAAACAAAGTATTGTTAAGGACTTAGGATGGAATATAATTATCAGCAATTTTTATTTGAAAATCGAATTTCTGACAGTTCAAACGATATGTATTTCTTTGTAATTTTGTTTAAATTCCATGGCTATCAGTACAAATGAGCAATATTTATAGAATTTCAACTTGGATTTTACAGGTTACTAAACATGCAAAATAAAATCTATTTAGTGATGCTGGTGTATAATTTAATTATCTACAACTTTTATTTGAAACAATTTTGTCTAAAATTAAATGGGAACTTTTGCGCAAGGAAAAACTGATTTCCCATGTTAAATGCCTATGGCCCGCTTTTTAATTAACACCCTATATATATATATATATATATATATATATATATATATATATATATATATATATATATATATATATATATATATATATATAATTGGAGAATCCAAATCAACTTATAGCTTAATTTAGCTACACATGGACGTTTTTCATAAAATAAACTATTTTTAAGTGACTTAAACAAAGACCGACTGTGTTTTTAAAATAAGTATTTTTTTTTACATATTTTATATTAAAAGAATATCACTTCCACTATTTATAGCACTGATAAAAAATATTTCTAAATACTAATTTTATCTTTTCTGGATAAGTAGTTTTTTAACCGGATCGAAAAACATGAAACTAGATTTTGACTAAAAATCTTGTCAAGTTTTTGTTTATTTGCTATCTTATTTAAAATTTCGAAAAAGAATACCATTCAAATTTGGCATAATCTTCGCTGTAGATGTTACTTGTCATTCCAAGATAACGTCAATCTCGCCTTTTTCAAACTGTGACGTCAGTGTCACTGTTTCACAAGACAAAGGTAATGAATCCTTGTACTAAACAAAGTTATATTTATATATATATATATATATATATATATATATATATATATATATATATATATATATATATTAACAAATTATAAAAAACATAATTTAATTTAAATAATTTATAACATTTTATAATTAATAATAATAAAAAAAATATTCGCTCTAGAACGGTATGTCGTCACAATTTAAAAGGGATTATGGTGGTATTAATAATAATAACCGTTCATATTTTGGAAAATGTTACAAACATTTTATACAAAATTTCAGAAAAAAAAATCAAAAAATGATACCGGACCCTATTGCATTATCCATGTAAAAGTAGAAACAAATATAACTATTATTTATTTTTTTATATAGAAAATTCATAATGCAATATGTACCTAATTTATAAAAAAAAAGTTCTGTAGATTTGGACAAGCTTATTTTACAGTATAACTCTGGCTTTAGTTATTGTACAATACATAAATTAAACACAGTTTAGTGTTTAGTGTACACGCAAACATGTAACGTTTGCTAACCACAATCGCTTGCAATTTACCAATTAGCACTGTCAATATTGTTAATTGGCAATAAAACTCGGAGATAGAACTAACTGTGTCGTCCGAAGTAAATCAAATCTCCACAAAGGCTCTTCCTACTTGTCAGTTGCAATTATTGTCTCCGTCGTTTTTCGATACAAACTTCAAAGTCAGAGATAATATCTCCTTTGGAAAGATGTTGGAATGTCCAAGAATTAGGCTTTGTTAGCTTTTCAAGAATTTAATCTTTTGAGAAAGGACATGACTTTCAAGATGTCCAATCTTAAATCTCTTCGTACTTTCGTAAGCGATTTTATCGCGATATAAATATGTTGTGTTCAATTGGCATTGATGTAAAATGTAAAATGATTTAGATAATATACTGATTATAAAATTGTCATTGATTTTTTTAAAGTAGTCCATCCCACGATGTGAGATAAGCGTGAATTTATGTATGCATGTTTGTATGTATCATTTAGCAGTCGTGTTCAATATTTTCAAAACGCGCTTTCCTAGGTACGAGAAGCATGGGTATCTATTCTATATTTTTTTTTCAAGGTGTATACAGGGTGAGTCTGGGAAGACGCCCCCCCCCCCCCTTAACTTTTTTATTATAAGTATTAGAAAAAAATGGCTTATATAAAAGTTTTATTGTATCACATATACTCTTTGATGGCAGATGTATATATTTTTTAAAAAGTCAGGTTTACAAGATACGACTATCAACTTTTATTTTTCAAATGGCAACCTATAATTATTTTAATAAAATAGAAACCGCCATTTTTTTCTCTTTTCAACAACGTATTATTTTTTATTAATATATTTGAAAAATTTCGAGAAAAATGAGATAATTTAGAAATAATTTTTAAACAAATATTATAGGTGGCTATGTGAAAATAAACAAAACGCAACAATGTAAAACAATTAAATTAATGTCAAAAAAGTATACATTTGTTTGTTACTTAATTTAACTTATTTTGTAAACAAAAAAAAAAACATTTTGAAATGTTAACGAAGAACGAATCAATTGATATGATTCTAATAATTGGTGAATCGACTGGAATCATAAGAAGAGCAAAAAGAATTTACCGAGAACGGTTTCCTAGACGTTAATTTAATTGTTTTACATTGTTACGTTTTGTTTATTTTCACATAGCCACCTATAATATTTGTTTAAAAATTATTTCTAATATTTCTAAATTATCTCATTTTTCTCGAAATTTTTTTAAATACATTAATAAAAAATAATATATCGTTGAAAAGAAAAAAAAATGGCGGTTTCAATTTTATTAAAATAATTATAGGTTGCCATTTGAAAAATAAAAGTTGATAGTCGTATCTTGTAAACCTGACTTTATAAAAAATATCTACATCTGCCATCAGATAGTATATATAAAATAATAAAACTTTTATATGAGTCATTTTTTTCTATTACTTATAATAAAAATGTTAAGGGGGGGGGGCTTCTTCCCAGATTCACCCTGTATAGGAGATTGAGATTAACATGGGAAATCAGTTTTTTGCTTACGGTTGTCCCCCATTTTTAATGACAACAATGGTTGTGGTATCAATAAAAAGACTATGAAGATGACATATTTCTACCGTACGCGGGCGTTTACCAGGCGCCATTCATTGCTTACACCACAAGGGTCACTTTTGTGATATTTTAAATTCGAAATCATTTTTGTCGTCGGTCGGGATCAAACTCGGGTCCCCAGATTCGCGACCAAACACTCAAGCACAATGCTAAGCAAAAAATAAATATTGTTCCATATAATAAAATAAATATTTTGTCCCATATTTCGAAAACTGCTGATATAATTTTGAATACAAAAAAATACATACGAGGGCAGCGCCAAAAATTTCCGGCCTGAAAGAAACGCTGTAGACTTACTATTAAAATTTATTTTTCAATATAATCCCCCCTGACATCAATGCAGTTATTACAACGTTTCAGTAACAATAATTCAGTACCCCTAAAAAAATATTCCTTTTACTTGTCTTCAAACGTGCCCAAACTGCAGCCTTCACTGCTTCGTCGTCACTGAAATGGCGCCCTCGAAAGTCCTTTTTCAAATTTCCAAAAAAATAGTAGTCACTGGGGGCTATATCTGGACTATAAGGAGGATGATCAATTTATTCAAAACCGCAGTCACGAATTGCAGCTTGCGCAATTGAAGCAGTGTGCACGGATGCATTGTCATGCAGCAAACGCGCGCCTCTGGTTAGTTTACCATGTCTTATTTCTCGAATACTTTGTCGCAATTTATGCAGAAGTGCTGCATAATATGCCCCATTGACTGTCTTGTTACGTTCTTTAAAGTCTAAGAAGAATGTCCTCACAATCCCAAAAGATCGTAGCCATCACCTTTTCTGTCGACTGGCAGACCCTGAACTTTCTTAGCGGTGTTTCTCCTTTCCAACTCCATTCCATCGACTCCCTTTTGGATAAAGGATCATAATAGAGAACCATAATTTCATCTCCGTTGGGTTTATATCACATAGCTGAACTGCTGAGAAATGTTTGGGGACCCACCTTGCACTAACTTTATTCATGCCTAAATGATCGTGGATGATTCGACGAATGCTTGAAGCAGAAAGTCCCGTCATTTAAGATATTTCTTTCACCTTCAAACGTCGGTCGCCTAATACTAGATTTTCAATAAGGGCAATATTGTCGTCCGTCACCACATCCGCCGTCCTTCCTGTTCTGACGTCATCTTCCAAGGAATCCAGCCCAAATCAAAACCGTTTCGACTAATCTTTTACCACAGAATAAGACGGTGAATGTTTCCCATAAACTCCATCCAGCCGATCTTTGATATATTGAGGAGAAAGGCCTTCTCGGGTAAAGAATTTGATAACAGCTCGATAATCAATTTTCGTGACTTCTGATATTATGATAAACGAGTGACAGTTATTAGAAAAATAATTGACTTAAAATCCATTCTTGTTTTTTCCCAGGCTAATAAGACTTGAACTGACTTGCTGTAATACTTGGATCTATATCAGGCCGGAAATTTTTGGCGCTGCCGTCGTTTAATAGGCTATTACACGATATATATTTTTTTTTCTTGAAGTACTTACATAGAAATCTGGTGTGGCCAACACAATACCCCCCACCATTTACAGCCCGAGTCAAAAAAAAAAGATTAATCTAATCCTTATTTTTGGATTAGCGAATTTTACTTTTGGCAGTTTATTTCTTAAAATATAGTCTAATCTAATCTAAGAAACTACCTTTCTTGAAAATAAAATAAATATTAAATTTTAAATACCGGGATACAATAGATTTCACTAATCCAAAAATGTGGATTAGCTTAAACTTTTTTTGTGAATCGTTAATTTTTATTAATCTAAATACGTACTCACATATTTACTTATGTTGGAAACTGTATTGATTTCCTTTCCTATTGTTCTATTTACTTTCTTCTATGTAAAACGTTACTATTATTAATTTGATGTGATTTGTTCTTTGACAGTGACATCTGTCAGTTACATACATTTGAATAACTGCATAACCAAGGAGTTTTGTTTGTTTAAAGAGTAGGCTCCAGGATTTAAATTATCCATAATTTTATAAATTTATCCATAAGATATGTAGAAAAAGTATTATTGCAAATCTGTAAAAAATTTAATAATCTTTAATTTTTATAATAACATTAATTTCGAAATAATAACATTTGAAGGTATATTTAAAAAAAAAACTATTTTGAGCTTCAAGTAAAGTGCCATTTCCAAAATCACACCAAAATCTAATGGGTTCTTTGTATATTCGAAAAAGGTCAAATACAAGGTTTCAAAATTTTCTAAATGATAGTATTTGAGTTAGAGCGGAGGATCCATACATACTTAAATACATACATATACACACAGACACTTCGTGAAAATGTTAAAATTAGATTCTAGGGATCTTGAACGTGCTTATTTACCAAAACCTCGATATGCGATTCTTAGCACGGTCCCTATACCTTCCTTACCAAGGAATGGAATTTTATTTATCTTTAAACTGTTATCTTTCACATTTTCAATAAACTTTTACCGTTTTTGATTACCGTGGAATAGCCTATATAAGTATTTATTATTAAATGGAACACAATATTAGTATAAGTATTTCACATATTCAATTATTTATACTATTTTAATCAACTCTTAAATCTGTAATAATACATATATGTAATTAAGATATTTTTAATTGTTTCTGTTATTCATTTAATGGAAAAATGTTTAAAAAAATTATTACTTAATCTTGAAGGATGATATTTAGATACCTTAATCAATATAAATTATCTCGAAGAATTGTGTTTTTATAAAAAAATGTACTAGTAATAGTAACTCATCATTTCATTGAATATATACTATCATCTAATCAGAGATTGAATAAGGCAATAAAGATTAATACTAGAAGAAAAAAAGAACAATAATCCATTATAGATTAGATATGAAAAATCATCATTTCACATTGTGTATAATTATAATTATTTGTAATAAGTACAAAATAAATACCACAATGGAAATTTTATTATCGACAATGGATTTTCAATTAATGTTATAAAAACTATAATTGTTAATAAATCATAATTTATAATTTACTATTTTAACCACATTATAAAGAAATGATGCGAAAATTTTATCAGGTTAAAAAACATATCAGCCTGGAAATAAAAATTCTGGTATGTACGTCAATTTCAATCGCGAATAATTTACTTTTTTATTACAATTAGGGTGACCATAATACTTTAGAATGAAAACGGGACAGGAGGGAGGAGGTATCAATATCAAAATTTGTCTATATGATATTCAAGTTCAATAATTTATTTTTTCTACAGTCTATATACAAAGTAGCCATTTGCGCTCTCTTTTGTCAACGCAAAATGTCACTTTGCCGCTCTAGAGCGACAAAGTAGAAAAAACGCTTGCTCCTCAAATTTCTAACTATACAATGTTGAGAAATGTTACTTGGCTACATTCTTAATGGAAACGTTTAGTCAGGAATTAATGACACTGTAGTTACACATTCCCCACTTAACAAGTCAATCTGACATATAACTGCTTTGTCGGTATGTTACATAACCAAACAAAATGCCGCACTGCTGTGAAAATAAAATAGGGCATTCATTTACAAAAACGAAAGTATAAAATGCTTAGATTAGATTGAAGCAATAGCTCAAGAAGAATGGAAAATACCGATAAGTAAAAATAAATAAAAAATAAATTTTTGTTATGGTGGCGACTGTAGAAAAAATCTTGTGTGTGTTTCTAGCGCAAATGGACATTGTCGATTTCGAGAGAATGCCTCGCTCCTGCTTCGCGCGGCAACAACCTCTCAATCGACAACGTCCCATTTTGCGCTCTTAATACACAAATAGCTATTTCGCGGTTGTCCTAAAAATAAGCTGTTTCTGATTACTTTTTAGACCGAAAAATCCTTCTTTACTGACCTAGCTTGGAAAATTGTCTATAAAAGGATCGGAAAGTAATTTCCCGATCCCTGCATGTATGTTTCCATGTTTATCTATTTATTTCTTATTAGCTCGCAATAAAAAATAAAATAATGTGTATCTATAAATTGTTAATTATCCTTTTTTAGAACAGCGAATAAAAATTTGTACCCAACATGACCTGAAAGAGTTTTTACGCTCGTTCTCGAATATGCTTGCTCACCCAGTAAAATATCAGTTTCAGGTCGTATAAATTACTATTATAATTATAAAATGATTAGAAAAATTGTTAACCAACTTTCGTTTTGTTTTTTAACCTATTTTCTTATTAGATTACTACTGGTTTATACGATGGTGAAAAGAGCTGGTTTTATTTATATTGCGATTCTACGGTAAAAAATCTTTATTTGAAATCGTTATACTAAAGTGCTGAAAAATCGTAATTAATAGTTCAGAAATCCGCACTAAATTAATTCATTATACGACGATTTCATACAAATGCAGTTTTGCCAACTTTATGATAATTATTGTACATGTAAGATAATTTGGACAGGTGCCCGATGTACAAAAATAAATTTGTACGTAAAATGACAAAAAAAATATGTGCAAGAAGAACGAACTACCTACATAATTCCGAAAATAAGTTTAGTATAAAACATTTAATTTTGAGTGTTCTTTACGAAAAGTTTTATGACTATATATAATAATAATAAATATTCCTTTTATTTTAACAATTTTTCAATTTCAAATAAAATTTAATATGCACCTTGGTAATGAAATTCGTTTTTATCACTTATATGGTTTATTTTCCTAGTTCGTAAAAATAGTAGAACATTAAAGCCTTAATACTTAAATTACTATAATGTGATTAATAAAATTTAGTACGAGCAGTAAAAATAATTACCTGTAATACAACAAAGTTCTCTACCGTGTGTTACAAAATGCTGATAAAATATTTTTACCTCCCGTCATACCGTAGCTAAGGGAGGTAATGTTATCGGTCCAAAAATTTTCAGTAAATAAGCACGAATTACGATCCCCACAACACGATTTTACTATTTTTAAGATGATATGTGTGTGTACGAGTGTGCGTGTGTGTGCGTGTGTGTGTGTGTGTGTGTGTGTGTGTGCGTGCGTGACGATTTTTTTCCTCCACGATAACTCTTACAATAAACTTCCGAAAATTTATATTTTCCGTATTTAAGCTTTCTACATTCAGATAAAGAGCTGATTAGATTTGGGGTAAAATTGGACAACCGGAAGTGTTATTTTACTTGAAGCCCATAACAGTTTTTAATAAAAAAAAATATATTAAAATATAATCCAAAACATTTCAATTTTAGTATAAGACTTTCATATCAAGGGAATAACATATTAGATTTTGGCTAAAATACTTTACTTGAAACTCTGAACAGATTATTGTGAAAAATATATTATGATATATTCAAAAACTTTTTAAATTTAGTATTAGTATTATTTTAGATTAATGAGAACGACATATTAGATTTTTCTAAAATTGATAAACCGGAAATGATATTTTACTTGAAACTCTGAAAAGATTTACGTGAAAAATATTTTATGATATATACCAAAATTTTATATTAAAAAAAGGGTACTTATATTAGATTTTTTTCTAAAATTAATAAACCGTGATAAAAAGTGATACTTTACTTGAAGCTCTGAACAGATTTTCGTGAAAAATATATTGTGATATATTCCAAAACTTGTCAAATTTGATATTTAAGCCTTTTATATGAAAGGAAGCAACATATTAGATTTTGGCTAAAATTGATAAACTGGAAGTGATACTTTATTTGAAGCTCCAAACATATTTTCGTGAAAAATATATGGATACAATCCAAAACTTTTCAAATTTAGTATTTAATAATAATAATAATAATAATAATAATAATTTTATTCAAGCATAAATACATACATAATGTTTAGCCAAGTCAAAAAAAGATATTTGAATACAATAATAAAATATAAAATTATGGTACATAATCAATAATAGTATACATTGGATAATATGCTATTCTAGCATTTCCTGATACTTGTAAAATGCCTTCTCAAGAAGCATATTTATGATGGTTGTTTTAAACTTTGCATATGGTAGCATACGTACATCAGGCGGCAATTTATTAAAAAATTTCGTACAAAGGAATTCAGGACCATTTTGAGACGCAGTTAATCTTTTACTCGGAATAATAATATCATTCTTTGTGCGAGTATTATAGGTATGGCATTCTTTATGCATACTGAATTTATTTAAGTTACGCTTTACGTACAATAGGTTTTCTAATATGAAAAGTGAGGGCATAGTTAAGATCTTATTTTCTATAAAAAGAGGTCTACAATGTTCACATATACTGGTGCCACACATTATACGCACGACTTTTTTTTGAAGAAGAAAAACTTTATTTGCATATGAAATATGTCCCCAAAGCAGTATACAATAGGACATAGTAGAATGGAATAATCCAAAATAAGTTAATCTTGTGGTTTTTGCATCAGTATTATTCCTGATGTTTCTTATAAGGTATATTATTTTACTTAATTTGCTACATATCTCCTGTATATGGTAGTTTAATTGAAGTTTTGGGTCCAAATTCATACCCAAAAGACAGACACGTTGAGTTTGATTATGATTTGATTTCGTTAAGCTAAATATTAGATCTTGGCTTTTGGACTGATTTATTATAAGTTTATTATTTATAAACCATTTACCTGCTTCTTCATTAGCTTTGTTTCTCTGTAGATTTAGATTTTGAATATTTTCATCAGCACATAAAATGGTTGTGTCGTCCGCATACAGTATGGTCTCAGCATTTACAATATTATACGGTAGATCATTAATGTATATTAAAAAGAGAGTCGGTCCTAAGTGACTACCTTGTGGGACGCCGAAATGTAATGATTTCGGACAAGATTTATGACCTTTATGGGCAACAATTTGGGATCTGTTTTGTAGATATGATCTTATAAGCTCAAGTGGGATACCTCTAAATCCATAGTATTCGAGTTTTTGTAACAAAATATTGTGGCTAATGCAATCAAATGCTTTGGACAAATCGTACAGTATTGCATTAACGTGTATATGTTTTTCAAATTTATCTAAAACAAAACTAATAAGGTTATTCAAAGCATCTGCCGTGCTTGTGTTTTTCCTGAAACCAAATTGTTGTTTGCATATTATGTTTCTTTTATCTAAATAGTGAATAATACGAGTATTAAGGGCTATTTCAAAGATCTTAGATAGTGCCGGTATTAGAGATATTGGTCGTAAGTTGGTCAATTCAAGACTTTTAGCATTTTTTAATACAGGTATTACCTTACTAAGTTTCAATATATTAGGATAAAAACCAGTACTAAAGCATAGATTTATAATGTATGTTAATGGTTTTGAAATGAGCTGACCCACAAATTTTATACAGAGTGGACTGGTGTCATATATATCTAAGCTTCTCGAATTGGATATATTACTAATAATTTTTAGAATTTCAATTTCTGTAACTGGCTGAAGAAAAAATGATGTAGAATTTTGTATAGTTACTTTTGAGAGGAATTGAAGGAATTTATCATCGTTTTGAGACGAGAGCTGTGAGATTAAATTTTCAGCAATATTTACGAAATATTCATTAATATCATTAGCAGAAAATTCTATAGCAGAAATATTGTTACTAACAGTATAATTATTTTTATGTTGGTTAATAATTTGCCATGCACCTTTACATTTATTTTTACAATTGTTTAGAAATTTTGAGTAGGCAGTCTGTTTTGCTAACTTAATTTCATATTTGTAATGTTTTTTATATTTATTTAAGACTTTTATATTAATGAGAACGACATATTAGATTTTTTCTAAAATTGATAAACCGAAGGTAGTACTTTACAGAAAGCTATAAACAGATTTTCTTGAAAAAATATATTAAAACATGATTCAAAATTTGGTATTTACATCTCGTGTTTAATTTGAAACAACATATTAGATTTTGACTGTACTTATATGATAAACCGAAAGTGGTACTTAATTTGGAGCTCTTAACATATTTTCGAGGAGAAACATAATGAAATATAATCCAAAATTTCGTATTACAGACTTTTCTACTTATTGGAACAACAAAGTAGATTATTTAAAAACGATCAATCGGAAGTGATACTTCACTTAAAGCTCATTGCTATTTTAAACATAGAATTAACGGGGGGATATATGTTGATCATATCAGATTTTTTAGTTACAGGTAGTGGGAATCTAATAATGAATGTGAAAGAGACGAAGAGAATATGTCTAAATCAGAATATATAACGAAGATTTATTCCATCATAAATGTTAAGCATTCATGGCAACCGCAACCAGATATGGAAATAATACCACAAATAATTTAACCACCCCACATTATAATCACTAGCGCCACCATTTCCATTCTCTTTAACCACAAAATCAAAACTTCGCGAGCTGAGAACAATCAACAACATACTTTTCTACCACTGAACCGCAACGCAACAGCGCCACACGCGGAAGCTGCAGAAACTATCATCAGATGCCGCAGGACCATGCATACTCGCGACGAGAGCTCAAAGCAAGCTAGAGGTGTCAATATTGACTGATGCCACATAGGCGGCTATGAGGGAAACAATCCAGTTTGGGTTTGTTATTAGCACGAATAGGAAGGGGTGAACTAAAAAGATTAGTATAATGAACAAGTACGGGAAATGTCGTTTTCCTGGTTGAGGTGGGCATATTTAAAACGAACTGCAAGCTAGTACTAAAATCATTTGAACCCAATAAAATTATTTTCTAGGCGACGTGTAAGTTATAATAACTGTAATATATGCTACTTCAGATGCTGCCGAGTATATGTGTATAGAAAAGTTGAATAATTACTAATTCGTTATCCTAGCAAACAAAAAATTGTTAACCAAAATTTGCACTTTTTGCGCTTTCTAAACTAATATAAAAATTAAACAAAAATGAAACATTTGAAGCTTCAAATTATCAAATGAAGAACAGAGTAATTTTTAAATGACCCAACTAGAATTCCCTTCACATTTACCAAGCAGTATTTTTTCAATTTACAAAAATTGATTTTTTACTTCCTTGTGCATAGTAAAGCAACTATTGCAATCGCAAAAAAATCGGTTTTCAGATTTCAGCGGAAATATCCATTTTTACCATCCCTGAATCCATTTTGACTAATTTTGTCGTGACGTCTGTACGGATGTATACGTATGTATGTACGTACGTACGTATCTCGCATGACTCAAAAACGGTAAGCCGTAGAAAGTTGAAATTTTGTATTTAGAACTACAATGACATCTAGTTGTGCATCTCTTTTTTTGGTCAGTACATAATTTCCAGAAGTGGTACTTCATTTGAAGCCTATAATAGATTTTAATGAAAAACTATTTTAAAATATAATACAAAACTTTACAAATTTGGTATATAAGACTTTTATGTCAATGGGAATAACATAGTAAATTTTGGTTAAAATAGGTTAACCGGAAGTGATATAATACCTGAAGTTATTAACAGTTTTTCTTGAATAAAATGGTTTTATTTTGATTTTAGAAACAAATGCTTGAAATAATAGTTTAAGAGAATTAAATTCCGCGTCTAGCACAATCAATATTATTAAATAGCCCTTTGTATAAGCGAGATATGTAAATTAAAAATCTGATTTGGACATCACACGACTTCCTTGTACGCAAGACCAATATGAAATAAAATTGCACGTATTTGACGTAATTTGACATTCACATCTATTTTTTTGTTATTTTTTGTCCTAATCCATAGAAAGCTTCATTACAAAAACCAAAAAGTATATGTTTTAAATTTACATATCTCGCTTATACAAAGGACTAATTTAGTAATACTTGATGTGCTAGACGCAGACTTTAATTCTCTAAAACTCTTATTTGAAGCATTTATTTCTAAAATCAAAATGAAATCATTTTATTCAGGAAAAACTGTTAACAACTTCAGGTAATATATCACTTCCGGTTAGCCTGTTTTGACCAAAATCTACTATGTTATTCCAATTGACAAAAAGTCTTATATACCAAATTTGAAAAGTTTTGGATTATATTTTAAAATATTTATTTATTAAAATTTATTATAGGCTTCAAATAAAGTACCACTTCTGGAAATAATGTAATGACCAAAAAGGGAGATGTACAACTAGATGTTATAGCAGTCCTAAATACAAAATTTCGACTCACAACGAAATTAGTCAAAATGGATTCAGGGATGGTAAAAAAGGGATATTTCCGTTGAAATCTGAAAACCGAAATATTTCGCGATTACATACTTTCTTTACTTTGTACAAGGAAGTAAAAATTATATACTTTTTGGTTTTTGTAATGAATGGGTTAGGACAAAAAAAGAAAAAAATTAATGTTAATGTCAAATTACATCAAATACCTGCTATCTTAATTGGGTCTATATTTCACGTTGGTCTTGCGTACAAAGAAGTCGTGTGGTGTCCACATCAGATTTTTTACTACCACGGTCATTAATGTTCCAGCACAATCATGCTCAATCGTAAAAACTGTTCCAAAATCATTTTTTCCAGAACAAGTTACTATTAAAACTAAAGTTTAAGAAAAATACTTAATCTTTACATGGTTTCAAATTATTCAACGAGCAAAGGGTTATTTAGTAATATATTAAGTTTAAAATTAAATATTAATATGTTGATACCTAATTATACATATGAACGTAAGTACATTCATTTCTGTGCTAAAAAAATGTAAAATGTAATGTGACTCGCAATATGTAGATACCTATGACTTTTTTTTAGTAGATCTATTTAATAAACTTACCGAATTATTTTTGATTGGCCCAATCATTTTCCTGAGTGGAAACATCTTACTGTTTAGTCTGTAAGTAGTATTAACATTTTGTTTTTACCTTTGTAACATTGTTTCTTCCTTCAGTTCGTCCTGATGAAGCCTCAAATAGAGGCGAAACGTCGACATTAGACTTCATTAAATAAACGTACAACTCGACTGCATTCCTGTATAATTTCAACCCTACATCACTACTCCAGTCGCTTAGATTTCTCTTCATTAATAGTTATATTGTTTGAAGTATTTTCTTTTACATGAAATAAAATGGTAATTTTTACATTTTGAATAACTGAATTTTTTTATAAATAAACATAATGTTATTCAGGAAAAATGGTAAAGTATGGTATTTATACATAACAGTTAATCATGAAAAATAAAATAAAGAACTATAGAACGAAAAAATAAATAATAAGAAAAAAATTAATGTCAAATTGGCCTCTATGGTGGAGTACGACCTCCACAATTCTTCAAACCATTTCATCCGATCATTAATAGTCTACTTTTAAAATTAACAACAATAATAAACGCCCAAAGTAAATTTAAATAATTATATTATATTATTATATTATATTTCGAATTTTAAATGGCACAAAATTGACCCCTGTGGTGCACTCTCCACGCCAACAATGAGTGCCCGTGAGGTGACGCCTGGTAAACGCCCGCACGGTACAAATATGTCATCATCATTACCGATATCTGCATACACAGCGGATTGGCACACCCAGCAATGGGTAATATGCCGTGATGATATATTTTATTTATAATAGTAACAAAAATTTAAAAAATCTTGGAACGGAAATAAAAACACTGTTACTCGCGCTGTCTACAATCGTATATACAACAAACACACACACACACACACACACACACACACACACACACACTCACACTCAAACACAAACACACACACACACACACACACACACACACACACACAAACACACACACGTACCGACACACACACATACCCACACAAACACGCACACACACACACACACACACACACACACACACATTCACACACACACACACACTCACACTCAAACACAAACACACACACACGCACACACACACACACACACACACACACACACACACACACACACACACAAACACACACACGTACCGACACACACACATACCCACACAAACACGCACACACACACACATTCACACACACACACACACACAAACACACACACACACACACAAACACACACACAGACACACACACACGCACACGCGCGCGCACACACACACGCACACACACACACATTATCATAAAATGATTTTTCATATTTACAAATATAAGAATATTACGGGTTTATAAAGATGTTGATATATATACTATTAAATATTCTAACAAAAATTAAAAATTGCAATAAAATTTATATCTTTTCTAAACAATATTTACTACACTTAATTAATAATTAATAAAACATTTGTCATATTTAACATAACCTAACACCTACAATAACATGAATTAAAACACTCCTGCAAAAAGAGAACAAATCTTACTTTTTTTATTAAAAGCTACATAATAATTATTGCTTTCACTACTTTGTGATTATTGTGAAATAATTATAGGAATATTTCTCATAAACACGTGGAACAATAACATAAATACTATTAATCTGTACTAAACAAATGATCATAAAATTGATGACGTGAAATAACATTCGTGGAAGAATTATATTATATTTTTGTTCATCGTTTACGTATTTATGATTTAGAAAATCATTCACAAATGAATTATTTTCTATTAATAACAATTTTAGTATAAGTAACCATATAAGTACACTGCTAAACAATTAATGTTAGTGTCACACTCTATTAACCTAAATTTTTTTGTCATGTAATAAAATTAAAGTTTCTCCAATCAACGACGAAAAAATATTGTTTTTATTAACATACTTGATAGTTAAATAACTATTTTAAATATTAGTTTCGATGTTTGTTAACTTTTTGTCTTTAATTTATAAAATATTTGTCTATTGATAAATATCTCTAAAGGTAAATATTATGTCTCAAAATATGTGGAATCATTTATTCTAAGATATCTTATTGGGAGGTACATGTGGAAAGTTTTTTCAATCTACAATCAAGCAAGGCGATATGAATGAAGATAAAATTTCTAAAAAAATTTAAATGTTAATCGTTTTAAATTCCATTTTGAGATAAAAATGATAACTACGAGTATATTATGTTGTTTTGTAATTCCGGGTAAAAAAATAGTAATTAAAAGAGATTTAGATAGCATAGAAAGAGCAAATATATCTGTGCTGGAATTTAAAATTCTGAAATATTTCTGTTTCTAAACTCGAAGGCAATATAAATTTTATTTGCTGTCAAGGAAGTAATATAAAATGCGATGCAACTCCGCATTCTCTTGAAAACATTTTACTTTTTATATTATCTTTGTTTCAGCGAAGATACATCAAAATATGTTCCTTAGGATTATTTCGTATACATATTCTTTGACAAATAAAAATCACTTCATTTATTCTTCTTTGTATAAATGGAAAACAAATGCATATAAATATTTAAATAATACCAAAAAAATATACTATACAAATCGCAAGAATATATTTTTTAATTAATATGCATTACAACAAATATATGGTTACTATTACAAATGATGTATTTTATTTTATTAGGCGTTTCCCATTGTTAACGATTCAATATACTATTGATAAAGATATGTAGATCGATATGTAGCGAAGTTTTTCTTTATTATTTTTCAACATAGTTCCCTTCGAGTGCTACTTAGTCCAACGGCTTTCCAATTTCTTTAAGTCCTCCGAAAAATATTCTTCTGGCAACTAGTCAAAAAAGGCTTCCGTTGCAGCAATAACTTCTCCATTTGATATGAATTTTTTCAAATTTGGAAACAAAAAGAAGTCGCCTGGTGCCAGATCTGGTGAGTATGGTGGATGGGGAAGCAATCCAAAGTGTAATTGTAACAATTGAGCGGTCACAATTGCGGATGAATGAGACGGGGCATTGTCGTGATGAAAGAGTACTTTTTAACGTGATAAATGTGGCCAGTAAATCGGCATAATATTTGCCTGTTATTGTTTTACTCCGTTCCAAATAGTCAATATGGCTATAAGAATCCCAAAAATAGTCGCCATAACTTTATTAGCTGAGTGACCAACTTTGACCTTCTTTGGTGCACTTCCGCCTGGTAAAATCCATTGTTTTAACTGTTCCTTTGTCGCTGGAGTATAATTTATTGACTTATTTCGATGTCTGTGAAATGTGTACTATTATACTGACTGACATGAAATTTGGGGGTTATAAAAGGTTTTATTATATGCAAATGTTTTAGTTTTTCCGATATCAATGCCTACTAGCGAAAAGTCACGCTTCTGTCAGATCTCGTATGCCATGGCGGCAGGAGTAATTTCTCCTTCGATAGACTTTGAGCACATATAAATTGTAACAATATTTTTTGTTGATTATGTTGATTTGTCGGCTCCGGTGGCTCAATGGTTAGAGCAACGGCTCTTAGTCATGAGTACGCTAGAGGTTCTGGGTTCGAATCCCACTAAGGCATGGATGTTTGTATATGTAATCCTCTCTGTAATTGGGATTTAATCCTGTTGAGAGGTTTTTTTTTAAAAAAAAATGTGCGAATGACCGCACGGAACTTTCAGTTTGTCAATTTGAAAACATATAATAAATAGAACAAAGAATCTCAAAGGCTTCGATGTTTCTTTACAACAAAATACAAAGAAATTCCCAAATTTAAATTATTGTGTACTGAAAAAGATGTTTCATAGCTCCTTAAAAATAGTTTTCACAAGTTCAACCTCCTGTTGAAAACTATGCCGTGTGTTTCGATACGATGACTGATAGCGTAGAGCCATTAGGCTGTACAATACCGAGCGGGCGATATTCTAAAGTGCTCAGAACTTTGACGGAGGCGATTCCTTACCATTACACAAACTCCAGCGCAATACACTGTCCACTGTTATTTTGGTACCTCTGAGACACACTGGCGTTTACCTGAGGGCTTGTATATTTCTCTAAAAATAACAACAATAACATAACCTAACGCACAAAAGTCACGCTTGGAAACCTCTGGCCAAGTTTTATGTTTTAGGTTAGGTTATTGTTGTTATTTTTTAGAGAAATATACAATCTCACCGATAAATGCCAGTGTATCTCAGAGCTACAACAACAACAGTGGACTCTCTCGCGCCGGATTTTGACGAATCCGAGAGAGGAACCACTTCCGTCAAAGTCCTGAGCGCTCTAGAACATTTCCCGCTCTGTATTGTACAGCAGATCGTTTTTCTTTCCGTCTCATAATTAGGGATGGCAAAAGTAGTAGCATATATCAATATATCGTGTCATTCGACATATTTTAAAGCTATATAGATATATTCGATATATCGATGAAAATATATCGAGTATCGATATATCAGTGATGTTCAAAAAAAAAAAAACCACAAGATATAAATAAAACACATAACTACACAACTTAAAGGTGGTTTTATTATTAAAAACAATTCAAAATTTAACCACTAAATAAATAAAATTTCAACCATATATATTTGGCATTTAAGTTAATTATTTTAGATGAAAAGACGTTTGGCCTAGCATTTATTGTAAAATAAATAACAATAAATCCCATTAATAAATAAATAAAACATCCATTGTTAATAAAAGTGGCAATGAAATACCTACCTAGGTACTAATGATCAAATACATAGGTATACTCGATAGGTATTCTATGAATGTTGAAATTTATACGGCTAGTAGATGATAGCACCTAGCAGTATTGTAAAAGTTGGTACACAAAACAATATTTCTATAGGAACGATATATCGCACTTACATACATCGTTCAAATATTTATCGAATATTTTTCTTCGATATATTTTTTAATATATCGATCATGGATGTAGGAATAAATATGGAGGAAGTATTTGCAATCGCTAGTGAAGCATCTTCCCCCTCTGCAATGTGTAGAAATGGGTGTAACTTTAGTTGAAGTTACATGGTTGTTGCTGTCAACCCTTGAACTACTATAGGTAAGTTTTCTTGGAATAATATTAAATTCTTCATTCAACATGAGTAATTATTTTCAGATTTTTTGAAAAATGGTGTTTTGTTGTTGTGGGGTGCTCCAATACGTCAGCACTGCAAATAGAAAAAGAAATGAAAATTGGAAGAAAAATTTCATTTATATTTATTTATCTTGTCTGTATCTTGTGTATTATGTAATAATAAATAACTAAAAATATAATACATCAAATGTATTACAACAATCGTCATTTCTTTCAAATCTATTGATTTAAATAAATAATGTAAAAGATAACCACATTGATCACATGTAAGTGGAATTTTAATTATTTATGATAATTTTTCTATATTTTAATTTCTTCTAAGCATATATTTCCTGAAAAATATATATGCTTAACGATATTACTAGAAATAAAACATTTCAATTTCAAATATTTAATTTTATATTTGCCGCGCGCATCCTCACATCAATGTGTGCGTTCAATTCACTTAGCGCTAGCTAGCACTAGCGGCTTTTTCATTCTGAACGTACTGCTAAGTTCAGTTTTGCTCGAACATCTAGTGGAAACCTCGAGCGCTTCTGATAGGCGCTAGATACTTTTGCTAAGTTGAAACGCGGGATTTATGAAAGCTGACTGAGTGTTTACGAATAATAGAGTAATGGAAATTTATTTATCTCGCAAATACTGATGAATTGTTATATGTGAACGAAAAAAGCATGCCTATAATGTCTTTATTTTATTCCATTTTGGCATTTTTTTGAAAAAAATATTTTTAAATAAATTCAGTAATGAAGCATTCAGTTGAAATGTTGAGCCTCCTTCACAGATTCCATTAAGAATATTTATATTCTCAAATCTTTTTTTAAGATATGCTACCTAGTTAGCAAATGTCAAAATTATGTCGTTCAATTCTGTCTAGCATTTTGCTACAACTTAGCGCTAGCAGTATATGCTATTTTCGTATGTCGAACGTACCCAATGCGTATTAGAAAGAGGAGCTACAGTACCTACGTCCGTCCCCACAGTTCTTCACAACCCTTGCTCATAGTTCAAATTTAGGCTCTCTCTATATTTATTCCTACCTCCATGATATCGATATATTTTAATTATCGATATATCGTTGCCATCCCTACTCATAATGCGCAAAATGATGTATACTTATTTAATTAGTAATTTATTGATTATTTGCGTAAACTTCTGTTTTGTTTAATTTCTCATTTTTAATCTGTCTACAGTTTCCTACAACAAACTGGTTTTATTATCCTATATGCCTGTGCATGTAAATCGCTTGCGATTTACTCTATTCAGCATTCCCTGCCCTCGTGGAGAGACCTTGACGTGGTGGCAGGGCTTAACCATTCCTTGAATCGAATAGGTATGGGACCAACGTCTCCACGAACTTCAGATCCGACCAGAACATGCAGACTCTCAGCGCTATTTACAATGCACTCGGCACACTCCACTCCATTGCTTTTTCAGTATGGAACTGTATAATTTAACTTGTTCTACATCTTATACAAATCTTCTTCGGTTCATTAGGAATTGAAATGAGAAATACACGCTTAATCCCTTAAAAACACATTTAACTATAGAATCTAAAACAAAGGTAGTTAAAAAAACTTCGCGGTACTAACTGTAGGTGTGGCATTTGTAGGTAAAAGTTGTCTGGAGTAGTGTTAACGCAACAATTAGAAGGATAATTGACACGTCCTGTATCCAGAGCCTTTGTCCTGGCAATATCAACGCCGCGCACCGTGTTTCTACGCCCTGCAAACAACCCTGCAAAGGACTCAAAGCTCCCATATGCAAACTAATATACACTCGTGCACACAACGCACTGTTTGTTTCATTTCACATCCACCAACAAGCGTTTTTACAAAGCATTATTTAAACAATCTCATTTGCAAATAAATAAATATTTATATAAACAAGGGTGATTCAAAAAGTACCTAACAGCTAATTGTCAGTATTTGAGAAAAAGTTCAACTCCAGCGTACAGAAGTGACAGTCTTGCAGTATAGAAGAAATGGCGTCCGTATATGCAGAATAAAATATGAAGGCTATTATAGAGGTTATTCTAACACAAAATGTTCAATAGGAAAAGCAAATTGTGCAGTGGGAAATTAAAATCTGTGCACAGTTATTTTTCATTTATTACGAATAAAACAAAAAATTTAAAAAAAAACAGACTAAAAATAATATAGGATTTATACTTATACACAGTGTTTCTAAACGTAATCAGCATGGGTCCGATCTTCAATAGTTTCCGAGATACAAAAATGAGTTTTACCAGGTTATCTCTGTTATCTGCTATCAAAACTATAAGTTACGATTTTGTTTTTTAAAAAAATCAAAGTTAAATGTTGTGGCGACCTTGGCCAATATTTACTGGCATAGACATAATTCTGTTCGGTTACTATCTTTGTCAGTTTTTCTTCAATTTATCGTTTTTTTTTCGGAAACAGTTGAAGATCAGACCTATGATGATTAACCTTTTTCTACTCGTTTTGGTCAGTTACATACCCTTAAAACTTGTGACACAGGTTTAGAAACACCTGTATAAACACTAAAATTTCTTTGTGTCAGATTTTTCCTCAGCCTTATCTACAGACTCAGGGCCGGCTTAAGATATATGGCGCCCTGCGCCAAATTAGATTAGAGCGCCCCCCACCATTTATATAATTATTTCTGATTTTTTTTTGCTATGAATGTAAAAGACAGACTTGAGAGTTGATATACAGGATGTTTCTATACGTATGCGTCAAACTTTAAGGGATGATAATGCAGTTAAAAGTAAGTCAAGGTGTCATAATCCGAAAAATTCAATTCTCAAAAAAAGAAATCAGCCAAAAATCAGCTAATAAACTAAAACCCTCATTTGATCAAAGTCGTAACTTACAGTTTTTTAGATATTAATGGAAAAAACGAAAAATCAATAAATTAGATCAGGGGTCCCCAAACTACGGCCCGCGGGCCAAATCCGGCCCGCCAGTGTCATCAATCCGGCCCGCGACAGCTAATGGCTTATTGTTGTTATTGTTGTGGTGATAAGTTGGATAAAAGAAAAGCACAGAATGATAACTCGTTTTTATTTACTAGTTAGGTAAAGATTAATGACAAGTATAATACGAAAATTTAGAAAATTTAACTTAAGTATAATAATTAACAAATAAGTGAAATGAATCCTACTAATATCATAAACTAGTGAACATCCCGCGGTTTCAACCTCGGTAGTTATGTTGGTGTAAATTGTATCGTATATGTATGTCTATCGATGTTTGGAATGTATATATATATATATATATATATATATATATATATATATATATATATATATATATATATATATATATATATATATATTGAATCACACATGATTTTTATCCTGAAAATCCCTCAGGAACGGAAAAGTTAAATTTACGCGAATGAAACCGCACTACTTTATTTCACAACAGACGGCTTCACTTCTTTCGCCTTCCCTAGGCAGACAGGTTAATCACGAATGTTTGTTACTGTACTTTCGAAAGTACATACTAGCTTCATCTGTAAGCGATAGAAGAGTACTACTTAACCACCATATTTCGTCGTCACGGTCGTAACAATACACAATAATAATTGCATTATAAATCATGAACATGTTCTAAGTTTGCTTTTTTTAACTGTTTTGAAATTTTGCGTCAAATAATTATTGTTATTTTTACGTATTAATATCATTATTAAATCATTTATAACTTTTTTCAGATGCGTATTTTTATTTATACCGTCACATGAAAGGGGGTTAAAAAGTGCAGTTACGCGTTACGCATTCCAGAATAAATATTCAATTTAAAGATATTTGACCATTTTCCTTTACATTTTTAAATTTTATTCCAATTTAGCACTGGTTTTGGCCCTCGGAACTTAATGGAGTAATAAGTATGGCCCTAAGGCTAAAAAGTTTGGCGACCCCTGAATTAGATGATCTATATCTCGGAAACAGTTGCGGATTGGACTTTGCGGATTAAGGTTTTTTGACTTTTTTATCTGTATTATCTCCCCTTAAATATTGATCCATAAGAATAGAAACGCCCTGTATATATAAATTATTATGATTAGCAATAACAACACAATAAAATAACTGCCACAAATTTTGGTATTATTTCTTCCTGGCTTAATTATTTCGAAATGGCTTGTTCAATAGATAACGTTGCCAATATTCTGATGGAATATTATTTAATCTTTCAGTTGATAGGTAAAGAAAGTTGAACGCGTAAATATAATTCATTAACACACAATCATAACTTTGAAGGGCTCCAAAATTTAATAATACCGGTACATATTTCATACATTAATTTTATTTTTGTTTATTTATTTATATATATTTATATCTTTAGTTTTTAGATTTTTTGGGCTCCCCAATAAGCCAAGCGCCCTAAGTCAATGCCTAATAATAATACCATTGTACCATCTTTGTTGTTTGGCTTTTCACTCTGACAAAGAAGGCATGTTGTAATAAATATACAAAACCGCATTTTCGGAATCTACCGACAAGCTATTCCGAGACACGATTTTTAGAGTATTGAGTACTATTGATAAGACTTTCCACATTCGCACTATGCGGTTTCGCAGCCAAAATCCGCGCGAAAATTTCAGTTGCCGTAATGGAACTCCCAAGAAATAGTTAAGACCTTAACTAACTCTGGAATCTTCAGTTTCCGCAACTTGTCTATTTGTGGATGTTCTAGTATTTCGTCATAATCCAGCTCTTGAATTGATTTAAACAAAGATTTTTCCCTAAAATATTATAAACCTACATCAATGTATTTCCTTTATGTGCAGTGGAAAAAAAATCCTTAGAATAACCTCTGGGCTATTACCGAGGTAGTACAGTGGCAGCGTTGCTACTTCGTATACAGGAAGTCCCGAATTCGAAACATGGCTAGAGCGCGAATTAACGGATGTTTGTACATCTTTGTCATTTCACTTCCTTCAACTACAATTAAGAAAAACAACAGTTACAGAAAAAACTGACGAATGAAAATATGATTGGAAAAACAGCGGTTTAATAATGAGGCATTGAAAACCAGTGTGACATATTGGCTGAGCAACCAAGCGGCAACATTTTATAAAAAAGAGTTGCAGATGTAAGTGCCTCATTACGACAAGTGTCTTGATATCGATGATAACTACTACGTTGATAAATATGGGCCTAATTAACTTTCGTGTGTATTAGCTTCCAAGATATAGACAAAAAATAGGACTCTGCTCATATATACATAAAAGAGTATGAAGAATGAAGTCCTTAAAAATTCATCAAAGAATGTTGCAACAATATGAAATTGTCCATATGGATGTGAAAAGAATGTACACTCGTACAGATATTTAGAAGTGGACGATGATGAGGTCACTAAAATTATTTAATGAAAATGTTATAAAAAATCATCTTCGTAAAACGAAATAGCTATATTCACATTTAGGAGATAAAATATTATATAACCGTGACATAAAATTAAACTAAAAATAAGCATTAGTAATATTTTAGAAAAAGTTATAGTCGTACATACCTACGGGTATTTTGCTAGTATATTTGAAACTGTGGTAACTTTTTTGAATAGATTTTAATAATAATACAATGACAAAGATAAAATTGAATACTATAGTCAACAGAAGATAAAGATATAATTTGTTAATACGTATATATATAGATGCGAGTGATATTCCATTCTGAACATTTGATACTGTGATACTGTGATAATTAGTACAGGTGAGAGTTACTATTTTTTTTTAATTTTAAATAAATTTATTGCTTCTTTCTTTATTTTGAAGTGCTTTTAAGTAAATAAAATTATACTTTAATTAATAAAATTACTAAAATATCCAAAAATATAGGACAGTATTATAATAATTCGATTATTTCAAAATACTGATAAAGGATTATTATAATTATAATAGAAGCATAGTATGCTTTTTGAAACGAGAATAAATTAAAAGCTTTAATAAAAATAATGCTATAAATACATAGGTATGCTATATAAAAAAATCAATTTGATACAAAATAGATAAAAACAACTTTTATAGCGAAAGGATAAACACTATACATATAGAATGGGTAAATACTAGAAAAAAAACATCGCTACATAGAAAGGATAAATCATTATGGTATTATCTAGTGTTAATTATGTAAAAAAAGTATTACATCTCGAGTTTTAAGAATTTGAATTCTATAATCTTTAGATTTCGTATGCGAACCTTACTAAAAAATGTGTATAATAACGAAAGTTTTGCGGACATGAGTTTTGTTCATAAATAAATAAATATAAATATATCATCACGGCATATTATCCATTGTTGGGTGTGCCAATCTGCTTTGTACGCAGATATCGGTAATGATGATGACATATTTGTACCGTGCGGGCGTTTACCAGGCGTCACCTCACGGGCACTCATTGCTGGCGTGGAGAGTGCACCACAGTGGTCAATTTAGTGCCATTTAAAATTCGAAATATTTGGCGTCGGTGTCTGGTCGCGAGTTTTGTTCATTGGGTTTATATTATCAAAAGCTATATTTACAAAAGTTTTTTATAGCAAAATAATTATTTAAGTATTAAGATCACTAAGTGCTTCCTACCGGTTGAGAATGATTGAGGATAATCTCATCATCCTCAACCGGTAGGGAGTACTTACTGACCGATAGGGCTGTGCGATCTTAGAAATTTGAAATCGATTTTCGATCTTTTGCTAATATCGTTTTGATCCATCAATAGCAAAAAAATCGATAATTTTTTAATAAGAATACAGTTTTTCACTGTATCAAAAAATCGATTTTAATAAATGATCAAAATATCGTTTTTAATAATGGATCAAAAATCGATTTTAATAAAAAAATCGTAAGGTTAATTTTATTGATATGATATTTCTACTACGCATACGTGCATTACAAATTACGAAAAAATTCACGAATATCATATAACGCGTGTGAAACGTCAAATGATGGTGAAATCAAAAGATTTTTTCATCCATTTTGGAATAAATATTTTTTTTAAAAAAAAAGAGTTTTCAGAATTTATAAAATCTATATCTTTTAGAAAATCGATTTTTCCGGAATTCGGATAAATGTTTTTTAATTGATCGATCTTTTTGGAAAAATCGATTTATTAATTAGTCGATCTTTTCGATTTATCGATCTTTTCAAAATAAAGATCAATCCGATTTGTACATAAAATATCGAGCAAGATCGATCAAACGTTTTTTTTCGCAGCCCTATTGACCGCCATGCTTATTATGTTTTTTGCACGATCGACGTCCAAAATTAAAAAAACTTAGTTGTCATTTTGTAAGTAAGCTTTGAGCCACATCATTCACCCGTCAGTAATTTGTAAATAAACCTTACTGCCTTGGAAACCCTATCGTGCAAAAAATCGATTATTTTTATACAGCGAAACAGCAACTTAAATAAATTTTATTGCACAACTGTTACGATGATATAAACGCAAGAAATATAGCAAATTTAATTATTTCATAATACGAGTAGCATTAATCATTTTCGAATTTGTCATTTGTTTATTTTATCATATAGCAGTTTTAATTTTTTTATATAGCATTCCGATTTTTTATAGAAAGTGCCGGTATAGAGTCCTGAATGAGGAATCATTTGAAAAAGTAGAATCCCGATGAAACGTTGCAAATTTAGACCAAGTTTTAGGCGATAGGCAGGGACTCTAACCGAAAAAATTTGGAGTTCGGTTACAGTAACCGGTTTATACATTAATAAAAATTCGGTTTCGGTTATCGGTTACGATTTTTTTGAAAATATTATATCGGTTTTCGTTTCAGTCAAAAAAACAAATAAATTTCATTTTCGTTACGGTTTCGGTTTTCGATTTCGGTTTAAATGAAAAATTAGCTTAATTTTTATTTTTTGCAACATGAAATACATTTAGTACCTATTTCGTAATGTAATAACATTTTAATTCCACGTTTTACTAACAACTAGTACTAATAGACATATTCGGCTTGATCGGATTTCAAAATTCGAAAAGAATCTGTAAGTAATTATTTTAAGGTGTAATCTAAAAATAAAAATTGCGGTTCAAAAAATGACTATAAGTTAAAGTTTATTTTTCAACAAAAATTAAATTCGTTTCGTAAATTATTATTTTAATTTTAAGTTATAATAAAAATTATATTCCAATAGTAATACGTAAACTAAATGGGTGATTGAATGAAAAATGTCAAAAAATAAGTAATTTTTTTATTATAATTGCAAAAAATATTTGAAAATGGAGTAAAATGCCTTAATTTTTTTTAAATAAGAAACTATTTTTTTTTAACTCGAAGGTATGCAAAGTATTTCTACGAAAAAGATGTGGGTTAATAAGAAATATCTATTTTTAAATTTACGGGTTTAGTACCGATATTATTTCGGTTCGGTTATATTTTCGGTTACAGAACGAATTTATTTTTCATATCGGTTTTCGGTTTCCATATTTGAAGAAATAAAATATAGGTTTCGGTTTTCGGTTACGGTTTCATAAAAAGTCAAATTTCGGTGCGGTTTTCGGTTACGGTTACGGTTTCGTTACGATTCGGGTCCCTGGCGGTAGGTCGGGTTATTAGATCTGTTCGTTTCACTACTTTGCGTCTACGGTTTATTGCCGCCTTCATACAAAGTATATGGGCGCGGCAGTAAACCGTAGACGCAAGGTAGCAAAACGAACAAACCTAATGTTGATGAAATATAAGCTAAGTAAGCTGTTCAGCAACAATCCCGCGTTCGGGTTTTTTTATTTTGTTGCACAAGTCCCGAACGTTTCTAGTACTCAACGACACCTAATCGGGATTTAACCTTTTTAAACGATTCAACATTCGAGACTTTAGCACCATTAATTTTTTTTATATATATATACATAGCAACTATTGAAACTAATATGCAGTCACTCAAAATATATATAATTGAAAGTTGATAATATATTAACTACCAAAAAAATAAATATTATTATCTAAAGCAAATGTTTATATTCCAGAAAAATGTTGTTATACGCAATATTATTATTTTGTGGTGCACTTACTACTCTTGCAGTACCACTAGAACAAAAGCCTATGAAAGGAGATTCATCATATTTCTTGCCTGATAATGTAGTCGTACCAGAAAACTATAAAATAACTATTGATGTAACAAACTCATTTGCTGAAATAGAAAAAAGAAAATTTTCAGGTGAAGTTGAAATTACAGCAACAGTAAAGAAAGATAATGTAAAACAAATTATACTTCATGCTGCTAATATGGCAATTAATGAAATAAAAATTGATGGCGAAGTCGCTACATATTTACCGGACAACGAAAGACAATTCTTAAAAATAACACCTGCAAAACAACTAGTGATTGGTACAATTATAATTAAAATTTCATATATAGGAGAATTACAAAAAGATTTGAATGGTTTCTATATAAGCAAGTATGAAGAAAATGAGCAAGAAAAGTAAGTATTAAATTTATTTTTCAATATATTACCAACAAGCAGTATATTTATAAATACGTCTGATTTAGTCGCGGAAAATATTATTATTATTATTATTATTATTATTATTATTATTATTGTTACTAATCTTACCTTGTAATATTAGAATACTACAATTAAATATTTATTTATATTAGTATCCAAATTTCAAATTTAAAAAAATAATAATTGGCAATCATAAAAAAATCATCTAATAAAAGACAATTATGTATAATAATTATTTAGATAACAGAAATCACTACTGGAGTTAGTTGCAAATATTTATATTAAATTAATAAAATTTAGATAATACTTATTTACTCAATCATTGCTGCACATATTTTTACTAGCGCTGTTAAAAATATGTTGGCATTTAATTAGTAACCACATTGTTTTCATTTGTATAAGAAACCAGTTTCTTATATCGGTTAAGAAGTAATGGGTGCCTGAACCATCATCCTTACTATTTCCGGGTTTTTTAAAGATATGTTTATTTAATTTAAACAATGTTGTTAGAAAAAAATATTAACAGTTCTCATAATATGGGACAAAAAATAGTTTTCATTAATTTATAGAAAAGGTATTTTTTTTCTTTTTAACGGATTTTTTTATTTATTAATAACAATTTCTAAAATAAAGGAAACTTTTTTCACTCTTTTTAACTGTAATAACAGTAACCACTTTTAACACAACATGAATAAAAAAATCTGTTTTTTATGATCATAGAAAACTCAATTTATATAAATTAGGAGTTATTTTGTTTCCTGTTGATATTATTAACAGCTTTTTTACAGGTTCATCTAAATGATTTAAAAGCCGTTTTAATAAAAAGTAAACCGGTTTTGGAACCAAAACTGTTTTAAAAATTATGACTGGTAGTATTTAATCTTAATCAGGGGTGAATATTGATTAAGCTGTGACTAAAATAACAAAGTCAGTTGTTTTTTAGGCATATCAAGGTATTTTAAAATGGTAGCCTTAGTAATTATTTAAGGTGTCTAAAATTTTGGGTAAATACTACCAGTCTATGTTTTTCATTTCAACCTACTCAGTAACAGTTATATTTCTGATTTTTTGCCCTACGATTAAAATAAAATAACAGCAAATGTACATATTTTAAATAATTACAATTCTAATATTTTACTCTTACACTCATTGTTAAAAATCATTACTATTGAACACTTAAAATATACGTTAAATATTGCGATTTATTGTGACTTTACTCGCAAAAAAAATATTTTTAAATTTTTTGTCAGATTAATAATGAAAAGATTCGGTTTGCGATTAAAACAATATTTATTCTTTTTAGAATCGTTCTCACAACCCAGTTTCAGCCAACTCATGCCAGAAAAGCATTCCCCTGTTTCGATGAACCGAAATATAAAGCCACGTTCGAACTTACTTTCAAAAAACCACCGCAATATATAGTATTATCTAATATGAATCCCACAGAATTAGATAATGGACGGTTTGTGAAATTTTTATCCATTTATATTTCATTTATATTCAAAATAATTATTTTAGTGGTTTGGAAACAGTTACATTCCCAATAACTCCAAAAATGTCGACTTATTTAGTCGCTTTCATTGTTAGTGATTTTAAATCTAAAGTATCTCCAGATAATAAGGCATTCAAAGTAAGTTACATTAAAATTTTATAATTAATCAACTTAAAAATTAATTTTTATGTACATATAGGTATGGTCGCGACCAAATGCTATTGACCAAACAAAATGGGCTGCCAACTATGTATATAACATTACAAATACCTTACAAAAGTTCACTGGAATAAACTACAATGATTATATGCCTAAGATGGACATGGCTGCCTTATCTGATTTTTCTGCAGGAGCTATGGAAAACTGGGGCTTGCTTACATACAGGTTCGTTAGCAGAAAACAGATACAATAAGTAGAACTTAAATATAGGTGTGGTGTACTCGTAGATTAAATGTAAATAATTACTTGAAATCTCATGCAGCATTTATTCTTACAAAACTGATTAATCTACTATACTATAAATACAATACAATATCTGTAGACAAAGCAGATTGGCATACCCAGCAATGGGCAATATGCCGTGATGATATATTTATTTACTCAAATACTTTAGTTTATAACCATTTTTTAAAAAAATAGCACACATATATATATATATATATATATATATATATATATATATATATATATATATATATATATATATATATTATGGACATCATCACACTTACAAGTTTAGTAAGATCGTATAGATTCTTAAACATAAAATCATGTACTTCATTTAAACATGCAGTTCTACAAACGTACGGGTATAAAAATTTGCAAAATGCAAATACACACCTGTTCACAAATTTTTGTACGTTGTTTGAAAAACTGATTACTACTGTATATAATTTTATGTATAAGAATCTAAAAAATCTTAATTGTAAGTGTAATTGTTTTTGAATGCTTGAGAGTATAAATATTGTTCGACTGACATTTCGAGTAATAATTGTTGACACCTACTACCTACTAATGTCCAGTCGCAAATTTTAAGCGACTCTTAAAAATATTCTAATCGAAATTTTGAAAGCAATGCATAATTCATTTGACATTTCATCCTGATGCTAAATTGTCAATTTAAAGAACGCTTAAAATTTAAATTACGTTGGTGCAATTGGCCATTAGTGCTTTTAATTAGTCTGAATAACAAAAAATCAAAATTAGTTTTTTCCAAAATCTATAAAGAATGGCACATGTAGCAATAAAGATGAAGTAAATAACTCGTTTATTATTAATTTTAGCGATTTCAACTATACATACATATAAAAATCTGATGTGGTCAGCACATTACCTTCTGTCAGTTATATGTATTTTGAACAAATTTCATACAGAAAGTTCCTTAAAAAAGACTGTATTTCTTGTACATTACCTAAAGCAGTTGCAGTTGTATGTATTTTATACAAATTCCATACAGAAAGTAAAATTATAACACAAACATATATGTCAATAGCATTTGACACTGACACTTTTCATTCAAAATTTTCTTAATATAGCAGTTGTTTCCAGAGTTATAGCATAGCTGGCCAATTTATGATATTTAAGTTCTTTATAATTTTTACCTTCCGTCATTTTTAGGTAAGGAAGGTATTGTCTTTGGTCAAAAAATTCGATGATGAGTTTTTAATGAATAAGCACGTTTTATGGTCCCTAGAATACGATTTTACTATTTTCACGATGATGTCTGTATGTATATGTACGAGCGGATAGCGGATGTATGTATGTATGTTTGTATGTATGTGTGTGTCGATTTTTTCGGATTGCAAAACTCCAATACCACTTTTCCAAAAATTATAAATTTTGCGTTTTTTTTTCTTTACATCCTTATGAAGAGCTGATTAGATTTTTGTTATAATTGGTCGACCGGAAGTATCTTAACTTAAATATTTTTACAGTTTTTCTTGAAAATGCTTTTAAATATCATTTTTTCACATTTAATGTTATTATAAATATTAAAGAATATTTTATTGTCTATACGATTTCATTACATTTTATACTTCATATTCAATGTATATAGAGTTAAAAAAAATATAAAGAAATTAAATTTCATAAAGCAGCCAGCTGTGCTATAACCATGGAAACATCTACTATATTAAGAAAATTCTAATTGACAAATGTCAGTGTCAAGTGCAATTGAGATAGTATGTTTATGTTATAATTTTACTGGAAATATATACAATCTCTTACAAGAAACTTTCTGTATTGAATTTGTACAAATACATAGAACTAACTGAAGGTAATGGAAATATAGAATCTTTTGCAAAAAACTTTCTGTGTGAAATTTGTACAAAATACATAGAACTAACGAAAGGTAATGTGCTGGCCACATCAGATTTTTTAACTCTATATTCATTTAATATGAAGTATAAAGTGTAATCAAATCGTATAGAGAATATTTTCAAGAAAATCTGTTAAAATCTTCAAATGAGGGTACTTTCGGTTGACCAATTATAACCAAAATCTAATCAGCTCTTCAAATAGTAAAATCGTATACTAGGGGACCTAATACGTACTTACTCATCAAAAACTCACCACCGATTTTTTTTACCAACGACAATATCTTCCTTATCTAAAGGTGACGGAAGATAAAAAATTAATTATAGTACATAATATACATAGGTACCTATACTATTCCTATAAAAAAATGTTAATAATATCGCTTTCGGCGAAACCGGATATAGAATATAATATCTTTGTACATCAAAATTTCAAACCAATATTTTTTCGAAGATCAGAAAGATGAATCGATTTTTGAATGTAATTTTCATTTATATCAGCACATACTATCAATTCGAAAATTTTGATTGGCTGATCTGCATAGGACTTGCTTTATAGACCGTTACTATTAATAATGGTTTGCAAAGAGCTTGTGTCTGCTTGTCTGCAATTATTCATATTCTGTCCCAACGATTTTCGAAAAGCCTATATTTATCGATTGTATTAAAATTAATTTAATTCTCATTACAAATATGTTTATAGAGAGACCGCTTTATTAGTCGACGACGAACGTTCAACCAACAAAGACATTGAGCGTGTGATTACCGTAATCGCTCACGAAATCACTCACCAGTGGTTTGGAAACCTTGTAACATGTCACTGGTGGAGTAACACATGGCTCAACGAAGGTTTTGCGCGGTATTTTCAGTACTTCACCACTGCTGAAGTTCTACCGTCCTGGGAGATGGAAAATCAGTTCGTGGTGGAACAACAGCAAAGCGTGTTTGGAATAGATGCTTTAGCTAAGACCACACCTCTTACTTTGCCTGTGTTCACACCAAGTGAAATTAGCTCGCATTTCGGCACTATCTCGTACAATAAAGGAGGTTCTGTTATTCGTATGATGGCACATTTCAGTGGAAGTGAAATTTTCCAAGAAGGATTAGGAAATTATCTTACGATAAACAAGGAAAAAAATACTGAACCTAAGGATCTATGGAATGCCATGCAAGAAACCATTAACAAGAATAATGCTACTTTAGAATATCCTCTTAATAAAATTATGGACTCGTGGATCAGTCAACCTGGATATCCTGTTATTTCCGTTAAGTCTACAACACCTGGCTACTTTGAGCTCTCTCAAGTAGGTACTATTTATAGTAATAGATATTTACATTACAACTGCATAAGTAATAAACTTTTTAATTCGGTGGGGACATTGAAAAACTACGCGCCTGAAAAAAGCTTGTGATTGGCTGCCGGTAAGCTGTTTTTACTCGCAGCCAATCATAAACTTTTTTAGACGCGTAATTTTTAAATCGCTCCTCCTAATTAAAAAACGGATGGGAATAAAGCGCTCGATAATAAAAGTAGATTTTTATAATAAAAAAATCAAAATGTTAGGTAAAATAATGCAAACGCACAATAGCACTAGTTGATATTTAAATCATATTTGCATGTTAGAAAAAACAATTGCTCGATAAATTTAATTGAAGTTTGCAGGGTAAAACGGTTAAATGCTCAATAAACTTTATACGACATATTGACACATTCTGCATGGTACCCTTTAGGGCCGGTATTTCCAACTTCGGATAAAGTGCTGGATAACTATCTGTCGGATAAATGAAAAATATCGCATCAAAAAATAACATTCAATATAATTTGCTTCATTTATGCTTTTATTTCGATTCGATATTTTATCATTTATCTGACGGATAGTTATCCTGAACTTTATCCGGAGAAGGAAATACCGGCCCTTAGAAAAGTACATCGTAAGATATTGAACGTGCTAAAAATCGCAAATCGAGATTTTGGTAAATGACCACGTTTTAAGGGCCCTAGAATCTAATTTTAACATTTTCACGGATGATGTCTGTGTGTGTGTGTGTGTGTGTGAGAGAGAGAGAGAGAGAGAGAGAGTGTTTGTGCGTGCGTGCATGCTTGCGTGCGTGCGTGCGTATGCGTAAGTGCGTGCGTGCGTGTGTGTGAATCCTCCTTTCTAACTCAAATACTATCAGTCAAAAAAAAATTAAACCTTGCATTTCTACCTTATTCTAATATGGAAAGAGACCATTAGAATTTAGTGTATATCAGATAACCGGAAATGGCACTTTACTTGAAGCTCAAAATAGATTTTCTTTAGATTTGTTATTATAAAAATTTAAGATTATTAAATTTACTACAGATTTGAATAAATACTTTTTCTATATATTTTATGGATAAATTTATAAAATTATCTATAATTTTAATCCCGGAACCTACGCTTTAAACAAGCAAAACTCGTTGGTTACACAGTTCATATCATATCTCAAATATAAGTAACTGACAGATAAATGTCACTGTCAAAGAACTAATCATTTCAAATTAATAATAGTAACGTTTTAAAAAGAAAATAGTAAATAGAACCATAGTTATATGGAATGGATCTTAATACAGTTTCCGCAATAACTGAATATGTAAGTATGTATATTTAAATTAATAAAAATTAAATAGCGGGAGGTTTGGTGTTGGCCATATCAGATTTTTTATTTTATGTCTACTATTGTCGCTTCGATATTCCAAAGATAACCTGTGACAACAAGAATCAAGAGATGATAATTACCCACAGGATAATTATAGAATTCTAGGTAAATGATGAATTTAGGTGCATTTGTACAGTACGTGCAACAAGTTGAATAAAGGGTATACTCGTACTCGTATATAAGAAAATAATTACTCGCCTTGTAATATGATAGAAATGGAAAGAAATATCGTGTAGTGACTACCTTATTTGTTTATACGGTGAAGTCATAAACAATAATATTGTGAGTAAATTGTACTATTCTTATGCTTTGGAATGTGCAGCATAATTTCCGTACACTTTACTACTAAACACTCACACGTGTATTCAGGAACAAAAATTTAAATAGTGTGTAACTTAAACATTTTAAAATAATCAGCGTTGATTTCAATTTTTTTCATTCAGAAACATGGTAACTAAATATTTATACATCGTTTAAAATAAACCCGGTTAAAAAAAATCAAGACCATAAAAATACTAATTGGGTTGCAAATTCCATTATTATATCTGTCATATTGCTGATAATTCGAAGAGAATTAGCAAATTTTGATAAAAATAATTAGAAGATAATTTTTAGTTATTGAAGATTAAAATGTGGGGAGATATCAACAAAAATAAAAGCTCATGCTGAGAATTAATATATCTAAATTTGCTCTAGAAATGAACCGGTGGCGAAAAAATCGACAGACATTGACGGGCAAATTTAATATTTTAAAAGATCAATTTACGAAAAACAAATTACTGTGAGGACGATATCGACATAGACAAAGTGCAGCAAACTAAAACTTTAGCAAACAATGAAACTATTTCGGCCACTACCATAAATTTAATTGTAATTATATGTAAAAGAAATTTAACAATTTTTATTTTTAATAATATATAACGAAAGAAATACAATAATAATTCATAAAACTTAAAATTACATTTATTTATAACATTAATAATTAAAGTTTAAATTAATATACTGTGTTCTAAAAATATCGTCTCTTAAATATGGTCGTTGGGGTGCATTTCTAATACTATTTACTTCTGAGTGTTCCCCATCATTCCAGTTCTCTTCTTCATTTAATAATTTAACTATATTATGTAACACTGCCAGTAAAAGTCTAAATTAACATTCAGTTCCCTAACTTCTTCAATAATTTAGAAAACCTCGTAAATTTGCATGTTTAAATTGCTATTTGATTTGTTTTACCATCTATTTAGAAAGTATTATAATAAATATATAATATAAAACTAACGTTTTACAAGATAACTGCATATTTTCCATCATCTTGCAGACTTGCAGTTGACATGAATGACACTTCACAAAATAATGATGAAGTTAGCTGCAATATAAGTAAGGGCTGTAGCACCCGCTGTAGATCATACAGCGGTTCATTGCGAATAGACATTTTTTCAGTGCGATGTCATTTTTCTACTTACAGCGCAATGTAAGCTACATCAATGTAACAAATGTAGCCTTAAATTGCTGTAGTTTAGAATCGAGGCATAAGTCGCGTATTTGATGTTTGTTTTGCATTTTTCACAGTTAAATTTGTCGTATAATATCGCCCAACTTTGTTCATTTAATCTCTTCAAATAAGAAAGTTAGCAATGGTTTAGGTTTAGATAAATTTATCCTTCGGATAAATATTTTTGTTGTCTTTTCACTTGCAAATAAATTTATTCGAAAGAATAAGATCTGCTATTCGCGGTATAAATTATTCGATACTTGGGTAGCGAATAACCGTTTATTCGTAAATTCATTACATTTCCACATAATGCAGATTTATTAACAAAATGGATATATTAAATGTTTTTGATGATTATGATGATATTTTGAGCTATGAATTAATAAATAATGTAAGAAATCGATCATACAACATCAGATAGCGACCTAACCATAAAAGATTTTTTTTTTTTGACAAATTCCGATTATGAATACAATTTATTATTACATATAGGGGATCGCATTTGATCTCAATAGTGAATAGGTAAATTATTATAAAGATCCTGTCATTTGATAAAATATTTTCAAATTTTGGATACTTTTGTTGAATACAATGACAAACATTTATTTTGAACTGAAAGAAATATACAAAAGGTATAAAGACAATTTTACAATATAATCTCGTTTACCACATCCGAGTGCTGCAGTAGATGGTACACTTGTTAAATTAGTTTCCCGGGGTTAAAAATGCAGAATAATATGGTTGACATTGACATTAAAGATATTAAACATAATTTTGACAACTACGGATTCAAAAGAAGTTGACACATTTCATTCTTGTCTGCTTAACGTGGCTACGCCAAACTCCATACTTCTCTACTGACGCAAATTCACTCTTACCAATTCATGAACGTTAAAGTTATTCGACAGATAGCTACTTGTTTCTGTAAAATGTATGAAAAGGCGCAATGGAATTATTCGTTAGATAAATATATAGAATAAATTTATTTGACGAATAGTTATTCGAAACTTTATTCGGAAGTGAAAATACTAGGCCTAAATCTATTTTCTTAAAATTTAAATAGTCCATTTTTTTCTCATAGCTCGTAAATTTTACTTTACACGGTTAGTAACACCTAGTATCGAAAGATCTAGAATATTTCACTTACACATTATTTAAAATTTGTACTTTAAGATAACATAGCTCACTTGCAAAGTGGATAGTAGAAAAATGAAAAAAATGTTTATATGTAAAATACAAGAAAAAATATTTTTTTAGCAACGATTCTACATCAATCCAGAGGAGAATAAGGCAAAACAAGATTGGTTTGTACCAATTAGTTACACCACGTCTTCGGAAATGAACTTCAAGAATACCAAGCCCAACCTATGGCTAACGCCCAACGAGCCGACGAAAACTATCGCAGTAGATACAAAGAACGATTTTATCATTCTGAACATACAAGAGACCGGATACTACCGCGTAAACTACGACGTGAATCTATGGAAAGAGATTGCAAAAGCACTGGCGTCCAAAGACTCAAAAATTCATCGCATTAACAAGGCACAGATCGTGGACGATGTGTTGAATCTGGCTCGCTCCAACCAAGTAGAGTACCCAATAGCTTTCGAAGTGATCGACTACTTGGTTTCAGAAACCGACTACTTCCCCTGGTACGCTACCTTTGCTAGCTTCCGGTACCTTTTGCAGCGCTACTCCGACAATGAAGAAACCGGCAAAGAACTCAGGGTTAGTGACATATACTTTTTAAATTACATACATATACCGACAAAAATTGAGATTACTATTTTCTTAAAGGATAGTCTTAGCTGCTTTAAATTAAATATATTGATTTCTTTATGCACTTAAGTGCACAACAATTATTTTTACTTGCACTAAATAAGAATATTATAAGTTTGGACTTAACTATTTCTCTAATAATATAGCAACCGCGATGAACTTATATTAAAGTAACCGGCACCAGTTAACATTCAGTTTTTTCAAAGCGGCCGGCGCCGGCAGACAAGGCACATCTTTTTTAATTAGCTTGAAATAATTATTTTTGTGCGGGAAATTAGTGTTTCAGAATCTTCTTGGAGTTTCAGAATCCGAATATGTTGCAATCAATATCATCATTAGACGGATATGCATGGTATTTTTATAGCGTTTTCAGCTTACACAGTGCAAGTGCACACTGAGTGCAATATATCACGTGACCACACTGAACGAGTTCTGCCCTCATTCGGTGGCAGTGCAGTTTAAGCTGAAAACGATTTTGTTTAACCGCCATATTTGCACTTGCCTAGATAATCAGTTCACAAAAGTCGCACTGAGCCAGTGTACGGTGCAACTTTTTCTTAAGCTGAAAACACATCAGCCGACTAAATTTTTCACTCAATGACAAGCTGAAAACGCTCAGTGCAAAATAGTGCGCACCAGTACGCACTCGACTTGTAAGCTGAAAACGCTATTAAGAACAATTGCTTTTATGACAACAAAATAACAATCTTTTTTTATTGGGGTATAGTAAAAAAACTAAATTTCGTTTTTGCACGATCAGTTTTTTTATATTTACCGACACAGTTTCCAAGGCAGTAAAGTTTATTTACAAATTTCTGATCTGTAAGTAAATAAAAACAACGATCAAAGATTGCTTTAAAAAGTCAACCAAAATTTTTTTGTCAAAATAATTTTTAATCTTATTTTAATTTCGTGAATCGATCGTGCAAAGAAAGTAATATAATCATTGCGGTCAGTAAGTGCTCTTCTAACGGTATCGGATGAATTGGATATCTGAACTTCATCTCGAACTCCAAAATCATTCTGAACCGGTAGGAAGCACTTACTGACCTTAATATTTAAATAACTATTTCTGAAACTTTCATAATCATTACTCGTATACCATAAATCGGAAGATGTGAGTGCATTTTTATTTAATTTCTGCGAGATATGAATTTGTAAATATTACTTAAGAATTTAAATTTTACCGTAGGAGCAACTGATGACATTACGAAATATATAGAAATAGAAAAATTATAAATACACAAAACGTAATAAAGTATTCCTCACACAATCCCTCCAAACCAACTTACAGGAAACAAATGAATGAAATTTCTGAAAATATTTAAACAATTTTATTTACAGTTGTACTTGAAGGATCTGATGTCTGAATTAGTAAAAGACAAAGAATTTAAAGAAACTGAAAATGAAAATCACATCATAGTATTGAATACAGTTCAATCTTTGGATTGGGCTTGCAATTTAGATCACGAAGAATGTGTTACTCAGGCCAAAGAATTATTTAAAAAATACAAATCCCAAAAACCCAGTGGAAAGAACATGTAATTATACAGAAAATATAGGTACCGTGTGTCTGTCTTAAAGGTGTACATAGGAGATTAACATGGGAAATCAGTTTTTTTCAATTTTCCGCTCGCCTAATTATTTTAAGCAAAAATGCGTCAAATAAAAGTTTTAGAGCATAAAATTCTGCATCAGTCAATAAACAGAATTACATTTCCATGCATTGTAACGACAGAAATTAAATATGGAAATATTAAAAATTACGTTGAAAATATCGACAGCCATGGAATATAACAAAAAATAAATAAATGCTTGACATTTTAACTGTCACAACGTAAGTTAACTTATTTGACGTTTTTGACAATTTGATTTTGTCTCTAGTTTTATTGTCTGATATGATTAAAAAATTAACATTTATACGAATGAAGAGCTAAATTCGTGACAATATTTGAAAAGACTGCTAATATGTCTTCAAAAAATATACGTAAGCCGCGTAATCAGAATATAGGGCGAGCAGAACATGCGTTACTCTAAGAAAGAGTGTTAGGAATGATAAGTGTAGACCCCTTCTGTAGTACTAAGGTAGATGTATTGGAAATGAGCTGAAAGTACATAACAGCATCATACATAATTTTCTTACGCAATGTTGAATTTTTGATATATTCATATTATTTAAACAAAACTGTATTTTCTTAACTTTATTTATTAATTTTTTTATTTCTATTATTGCCATAATTAACAATATTTGTTAAAATCAAATTGTCAGAAACGTCAAATAAGTTAACTTACGTTGTGACAGATAAAACGTGAAGCATTTACTTATTTTTTGTTCAATGGGGTATGTGACCATATTCGAATTTCAATATATATGTCATAAAATATAAAAACAAACCACTATAGATTTTCATTATAATAAAAAAAACGAAACATTAATTTGTAATAATGTTGTTATTAACAATTTACTGTTTTGGAGAAGGGATATATGCCGTAAGTATGGTAGAATCGGGGACAAAGACAGATAGACTGCGGGAAGGAAAGAGACAGTCATAAATCAGCCTATCAGCGCCGCGTTTATGTTGTGGTAGGCGTGGCATGATCACATCTGGCTATAACTATCTCTTTCCCTCCCAGTCTAACCGTCTTTTTTCAAGCTTCTACCATTGATACGTCAGAAATCCCTTCCCCAAATTTTTAATAATTATTTTCTCGTAAAGTGCGAATAATTAATCGATGTAAAAAAATACGGGTATTTTATTTTTTTGTCTAGTATCATATTATGTAAAAATAAAAATTTGGTCACATACCCCATTCCATGGCTGTCGATATTTTTAACGTAATTTTCGACATTTTCATATTTAATTTCTGTCGTTACAAAGCATGAAAACATGAAAAGGTAATTCTGTTTATTGATTTAGATGTAGAATTTTATACCCTAAAACTTTTATTTGACGCATTTTTGTTTAAAATAATTAGGCGAGCAGGAAATTGCAAAAAACTGATTTCCCATGTTAATCTCCTATGTACACCTTTAAAATAGACACACGGTATGATATAATATCGAATATTAAACAATTTTTTTTATAGCATTCCCAAAAATCTTCGTTCGGTTGTTTATTGCACAGCTTTACGTCATGGAGACAAAACAGACTGGGACTTCTTATGGAAGAAATTTACAGAATCTAATATCGCAGCGGAGAAAATTGGAATTCTCAATGTTTTAGGTTGCTCTAGCGACGAAAACATTTTAAAAAAGTAAAGTTACAAATACTATAATACAACATAATGAGTGAACAATTATTTTTTATATGAAATTTTTACTTTAGCTTTTTATTTTATTTTTTGTATTTATAGTACACAGTGCACAGCAATTATTTTTTTCAAGTAAAATAA
>OY720449.1:25691246-25698746 GCA_963082715.1 Harpalus rubripes | reverse complement strand
AGTGATGCCGCGAGGTCTCGCAGTTTCGAGATCTCGTCTCGAATTTCTCGAATTTTCGAGACGAGATTAACCTTATTCTCGTCTCGACAATTCGAGACGAGACGAGAGTAATGCCCTCGAGATTTGCTCGAGACGAGAGTGGAAAGTCGAGATCTCGAATGTATTTTTTTAATTATGCAATTAAAATATAAGTACCTATAAAAGAACAAAATATTCATCGGTATATATAAATATTTGAATTGCCTCTTCATTTGCGTTCATATTTACTTATTTATTTTAAAGTTATTTTGGGTTTTAGCAAAAAAAAAAAGAAAACAAAAGTGATACCTATGGTGTACTCTTCACACCAGCTTCAACTGGCCGCATTAATACCCAAATATATAATTATAATTACGAATATATGCGTACAAAACTGATTGACACGCTCATCAACGGTTAATAATGATATTGAGTATTTTTATACCTAACCATTTAAATATCACACAGTAAAATAAATAAGTTTTAATTAATGGTACATATTCGTTTCTTTGCTAATTATAAATTCGAGATATTCGAGACTCTCGAGTCGAGATCGAGAGAAGGCAAGAAAAATTATGACGAGACGAGATACAGAGTAATCTCGTCTCGAAATTTCGAGACGAGACGAGAGTGGATTGATTCTCGCCGTTTCTCGTCTCGCGGCATCACTAATCCGGACCACATGGAGTCTGCTGAGTACTTGTTAAAATCATATAAACAGTCAAATTTGGATATTATAGGACTGATGCATCGCCCGGCATGAACTAGGACAGAGAGGATGCATCTTCTCCGGAGATTCTCTCCTTATGCCAGAGGAAAAACTGTACGTAAAAACTGGCAGAGAAGTAGTCTAGCTAAATAGTATTCAACCAAAAAATTGCACAGTTTATAGCAGCTGGTATTGCCTTTGCTTCTCTCGTGCATTCCTCTTCAAGTTGGCGCACATGAGTAGGTGAGCCACTGTTTGTTCTTGACCACAATGACATAAAGTGAATTCTGCTTGGTAACCCCCAATTGACGATTGAACGTTTACTCCACATTTTCCTACTTGACTTCGTAGGCGATTTAAAGATTTACAAATAGGCCATCATTTCTGGTCATTACCTAGTGGGTTTCGATGACATTTCTTATAAAACGGATCAAATTGTGAAGAACCGAAGAAGCGGTTTTCAAAAAATAGTTTTTGTATTGAAACTACACCGATTATATTAAGAGAAATTGATGAAATTAAGGGTCAGTTTTACAATCTGCTGTTAAAATTTAAACTCACATTTAAACAAATAATATTAAGGCTCTTTATTTCCATCTCTCGATTAACTGTCTGTTAACTTAATTGTAATTTAAAACAAAAAATGTTGCATCGAAAAATTGACACGAATAATTTTAACAATTTATGCAACAATATCGATAGTATATTTTTCGTTTTAATTGACACTTCAGTTAACAATCAGTTTCACTAAATATGAAAATACTAGGCTTAATCGGATTATTGACAGCAATGATAAATTTGTCATCTGACAGTTCTTTTAGTTGAGTTTTGTTCAACTGGCAGTTAAAGTTTTTATCTACTCCTGTTAATTTATACGTGTGTATGTACATGTGATATCTGCTTATATTTTTTGTCTTCTCAAATATTATTACCTAATATATTGTATTCATTATGTACCTTCTGTATTGTATTCATTTTGTATCTTTATTAAATTATGATTAATTTTATTATGTGGCTATAAAAATTAGTGGTATATATTATGTCATGTGTATAGTATTTAAAAACTATGTTGTAACTACATTTATTATTATTGTGCTCTGTGCTGTGTAAGGTGGACGTTGTGAAATAAAGCAATTATAGAGAATTTTTTCCGAAATCGACACTAAAATACACGATATCACTTCACGAAGTTGGGCAAAATAGTAGCTAAAGTAAAGTATCATTCACAACAAAAAAATTAATGTATCGGTAGAATTAGTAGCAGTGGTAGTGGCCTGGGTAAAGGATTGATTGTGTTATAGCAAATGTATTCGTTCACATCCAAAAATTGAGAAAATTAGTAGTAGCGCAGTGGCAATAGCAGCAGCAGGAGTTTGAAAACACCAAACTTCTACGTTGCCACTACGCTACCGCTTAATTTTTTTGACAGTTTTACGTTTATTGACATCTGATTTTGATTTCATCAGATAAAATGAGCAATAGAAAAAGGATCATTTTGTGGTGTGCCTCAAACGTTGCGCTATATAAGCAAACAGACATATTAATAAACTTTGCACAATTAAAAGTGAACACGTAACTTACCATTTTCGCTTATTTCAAAGGGAATTTGTGCCCACGCATTTTCTTTTTTTGAAATAATTTTGTGGATAAGTGTAATTAATTAGTCATCATCTATGTCAGTTGCTTTTTGCGCAAAAATAAAATGACAGCTATAACTGTCAACCTTGCACCCTAGTAATTTATAATAAAAAATACCTAGAAACTATAATTTCGATAATTTTTCATTGTGAACGGAAATAATTTTTACTATAAATTTCTTACGCTACTCATGCCACTAATTCGTACACTACCGCTAATTTTTTTATTCTCACCTGTCAAACTAGAATGACAGATAAGTACTTACGTAAAGTTAAATTTTGACATAAAAGTCTATAAAGCTTTAGCTACTTTTTTCGCTAACTTCGCGGAGTGATATTGTGTCAATTTCAGAAAAAATATATGAGTATATACCTCAGCACTATAGTTTCTTAAGTATTAAGGGCAGTAAGTCCTTCCTACTGGTTGAGGATGATTTTAGAGTTCGAGACGAAGTCGAGATCTCCAATACATTCGATAACGGTAGAACAGCACTTTCTGACCGAAATGCTTATTACGTTTTTTTGCATGATCAAATTTAAAAAATTTAAAAAAATAAGATTTGAAAATTAATTTCACATATTAAAAAAATTTGGTAGTCATTATTAAAGTAAGCTTTGATCGTTGTTTTTATTTACTTACCGCCTCCGCCTCCAGATTGGTAGGCGATTCACATCACTTACCGATCAGTAATTTTTAAATAAAGCTTACTGCCTTGGAAACCCTATCGGTAAATATTTAAAAAAAACGATCGTGCAAAAAAGTATGAAGCTTAACATCTACATCTACGCCAAAAAATATTTAAAAAGTATATTACAGTTTAATGAATAATAATTAAGACATTCTAGAAATACAGTTTACTTTTAATTTTGAAGTTTCATAAAGAAAAAATAGTAGATGACATTAAATAAAAGGCAATGTAAAAAGCTACAAAATTAATATACTCGTATATTCCATTATGTAAAACTTTCTACGACATAAAAGAAATATTCTAAAATAAGATCGATTTTTTGCCCATTAAAAAATTCTGAAACTAAAAGTATACTCGTATTCACATGGTATTAAATTAGAATAGTCATTTTTTAATTCTACAATCAAAAAATAAACAAATGTTTCAAATTAATATTATTGTACTGATTTTTTTTTCGATGAGCTTATAAGATAATTCATTAGATAAGACATTTTCAACCTTACATTTTTGATTTTGTAATGTAATGATCTTATTTTCCATCTGTACTTTCACTATCCCTGATGATGATTCATTTGAAATCAAAACTTAAGAAAGTAAATTAAATTATTTAATAAACATTGTTTTTCCACGACTGCATCTCCAATTATTTCTCATCATACCTACAATCATTATAACAGTCAAGTAGTACCAATAAATTTATTATATATTAATATTCTGGCCGAAATAAAGCTATATTAACTAATGAATAATAATAAAAAACTATTGACTATTTTATTTTAGATACACAATGCTGTTTAGTTTAGTTTTCTTTTTCTTAGGAGCATTAAATGCTCTTGCATTACCTATTGAAGAAACGACAACTAAAGTGAATAATGGAAGTTATTTTCTTCCTAATACATTCATACCAAAAAGTTACATAATAGAAATTGATGTGAGCACATCATTTATTAATATTGAGAAAAGAGAATTTTTCGGAAATGTTGTTATTAAAGGAAATGTAATGGTTAAAGACTTAAATGAAATTCGTCTTCATGCTGCTGTTGGTATAGAAGTTGCCAAGGAAAATATTAAAGTAAATTCAAATCCTGTAAAATCACATAAAGTTGATGAAAAAAGAGATTTTTTGATATTAACTCCCAGTAGCCCACTTCTAGTTGGAGAAACTACAATAGAAATTTCTTACAAAGGCACATTACAAGATGATATGGAAGGATTTTATGTCAGTCAGTATAAAGAAAACAACAAAACTGTAAAGTAAGTACAATTTGTTTAGAATATTAATTGATACCAATATTAAAATATGATTTGAATAAAATCACTTATTAAATAAGGATCTTCGATTACACGACGCAAGTTTACTCGTTGCTTGCGTGCTACTAAACCTGCCAGATAGTGGGCGAGCAGATTTTGCTAGCGAGTTTGCTAGTAGGCAAGTGTTAGGGATACCGAACACCGCAATCATTTTTATAATTTTTTGTTGGCTAATTCTTTTGACAGAATAGCAGATAGGCCAAATTTTTATCTATGACCAATTCAATATTTCCTCCTCCTTTTTTATTATTATTTTCTTCTATTTTGTTTTTAATACCTTCCTGCAATAAAGTATTAATTAATAACACCTACTCTATCCACCTAAGCCGACATTTTTTTAACTAGAACCAAACAAAAGTAGAAACTGTACAGAAAATACCAACTCTTGCTTCCACTCGCCTTATATTACTCGAGTCTAATCTCATATGAGATCCGGAAAATTCATCGCCCACAATTCACGCTGATAAAATTCACCGCGGAAAGTTCATCGCACACAATTCATCGCGAGGAATTTTTTTGCCATTATTTGGAAGTGCGTTTATCGTCATTTTGTAATAAAATATTTATTAGGGTTCCATAGTAGCAACAGTACTCATTTTTGTCCAACATTAAATTCCAGCCCCCACTTCATTCCTACGATTAATGTAGTATTTGCCGTCCCTGAAAAGTTAGAAATGTTATATTAAGCATCGATGGGAGCCAACACGGAGCGAAGTGAAGTGTTTGGATTCCGGCGGATAACAGTGTAGCTTTTTATCAAATTGTTTCCAGAAAAACATCCAATTTCATTAAGAAAACCACTGTTATATAATATATTACGTAACTCAACCGCGGTGACCAAGGTTCTGGTGAAGCGTTCCGGAATGTAACCAAAACATAATTTCAGGATCGAGGTTGCATTTCGGAATGTGGTTCCTGAAAGTTTTGGTTACTTTTTCGTGACTACAACGACCATAATTTTTTTGTTGTTGTTGTGGTCATTTTATTATTTCTTATATAATATATTAAATAAAATTGTATAAACATATAACTATTATTAATATATACTGATATGTATAATATTTACGGTAGTATAAAATGGACAAATAGAGTTACGTTGTCACTTATTTCTAATGATACGGTGGTTCCCTGCTTTACCAACACAAATTAACCAAGATGTTCCGAATCACAACCACTTTTTAATAACCATAACCTGACCACGTGAACCACAAGAAAACCATAACCACGGTCGTGATTAAGTTACGGAATATACTATTAGTATCACTGGTTTACCCTATATTATCAACTTTCTTAACAGGTTTCCATATACGTAGCTCACGAATGAAAGCGCCAGCTAGTTTGCTAGCCACACCAATAGGGTCCTCCATTATTATTTTTTTATTAAATATTTTAAATGAATATTCGTTTAATTTTTAAATTCATAGTTGTTTTTAGTTTAATTGCATTTGATTTTTATCGATACATATTATTGCTGACTTTCTCGCTTCTGTTTCTATAGTAGGCTGCGCGAGAAAAAAAACAATAGTGTGACGTCACAGTGACATAAAAATCTCTCAAAGTAATTAATAAAAAAATGTTTTTTTTATCCTAATCATTCTTTATATTGAGTAATACTTTAAGTATAAAGTATACATTTTATTATTATTTTTATAATGGCGGAGGACCCCATTTCATGTACCTAGTACCTATATTAGTTGCCAGTAAACTAGCAGTCTAGCAGCGATTAACCTATGCTCATGTAATCGAGGCTATACGAGAATAGGCTATTCCACCATTTTTTTATACTTTCAACTGATTGTGTAATTAAATCTAAGACTATTGGTAAAAATCTGGTGAAAAATTTCCTATTAATAAGCGAGTTATAGTCTCCCAGAATTTGTAAAATAAATGTGTGTTCACGAATATTAGTTTCCATCTCAAACTTTTCTTCGTGGATCTGTATGTTCTTAAAGTGCGTGATATTTTAAATTATATTTATAAAAAATAATAGTTTAGTTACTCGTATCTATGCAACAAGAGTGAAAACACAAGCTTTATGACATAAGGTCAAATACACCTACAGACTAAGTACTGCAGAATTCAACCAGATCTGTTATCTGTCAAATGTGAACTCGATATTTGCTGTGTTCAAGATTCAAACGGTAGTCCACTCGTCTGTCAAATTTCTAATTTCTTTCTGATATGTTATTTAAGAAATTTATATTGAAAATAAATGTGAGAATAGCGGTGGGCTATTTGAAACTGTTTGCGATTATTCATTAAACACTTGGCGGACTTTTTCATTCGCAAATCAAAATATTGATATTCGTGACGTCATACTGTAATACTAAGCCCTCTTATTGCCGAAGTAATTAAATTATTTCATTTCCTTATTAATAAAATTCACTAATAAGCATTATATTAATTTACTTAATAATTTGTTTTAATTCTATTTTTCTTCAAATGTTGCTAGAATTTTAAATCTGCAATCATTAAATAGAAGATTATTACACTATATAAAATAAATACTTCAGGATATTAGATTTTATAAGTTCTTTCTCCAAATTTTAACAGTTGGTAAAAGCAGAAATTAATATACGATTAGTAATTATATTTAATTTACTTAGGTATTATATTTTTTCTAAAGCCCTTCCTTAGATTAGACATATAAATTAAGTAAATAATAATAGTATTTTATTAGTGTGGTAGTAATAATTGTCCACACCTAATTTGTTTTTGTTTATTTCAAATTTGTCTGAACATTAATTCTGACATACATTATTTATCCACGCTATGAATAGGGCTGAGAAAAAGATCGCTTGATCGATCTTGATCGATCTTTTTACCTTCCGTCATCTTTAGGTAAGGAAGGTATTGTCTTTGGTCAAAAAATTCGATGATAAGTTTTTAATGAATAAGATGTCAGTGTCAAATGCAATTGACAGAGTATGTTTGTGTAATAATTCTACTGGAAATATAGAAACTTTCTGTATGGAATTTGTACAAAATACATAGAACTGTTTGAAGGTAATGTATTGGAAATATGGAATTTTTTGCAAGAAAATTTCTGTGTGGAATTAGTACAAAATACATGGAACTAACGGAAGGTAATATGCTGGCCACATTAGATTTCTTTAATTGGATTGATCTTTTATAT
>OY720449.1:25641246-25686246 GCA_963082715.1 Harpalus rubripes | reverse complement strand
GTTCAAAGGTAATTTTTTTTGTCAAAAAGAACTCCAAGATATTTGTGAACATCAAGAGTATCTAAAGGCACAGCATTAATGTTATATCTGGATGTTACATTATTTTGCCCTCTACAGTAAGTTATAGCTTTGCATTTGGATATGTTTAAATATAAAGCATTTGACTCACACCATGTACTGATAGCATCGAGAATACTTCGTATGATACTACTATCATTTTCAGAATTAATTTCATTATATAGTTGTAATACAGTTTATAACTTTTCGTTTAAAAATTCATACACATGGTAATAATTTTTAGATACAAATTTTTTTTTTAATCAAATTTAAATTTATTTTTAGAATTTACGTTTTTCATGGCTACAGGCAAATAATTGAATAATTTAATCCCTATATGACGGGGGTTGTTGACTATTTTGTTCAAATTAATTTTTGGAATTACAAAATTATGTTTACCTCGAGTATTATAACTATGAATGTCACTATTAGTGAGGAACTTGTCTTTAGTTTTCCAAACGTCTATTAATGTATTAAAAATATATATGCAAGTTAAAGGCAATTTTTTTTTCTCTTTTAACAATTTCTTTACACGATGATCTATAATAAAGTTCAAATATATTTCGTAGGGCACGTTTTTACCTTCCGTCACCTTTAGGTAAGGAAGGTATTGTCTTTGGTCAAAAAATTCGGTGGTGAGTTTTTAATGAATAAGCACGTTTTAGGGTCCCTAGAATACGATTTTACTATTTTTACGATGATGTCTGTATGTGTGTGTGTGTGTATGTATGTGTGTCTGTGTGTCTGTGTGTGTGTGTGTGTGTGTGTGTGTGTGTGTGTGTGTGTGTGTGTGTGTGTGTGTGTGTGTGTGTATGTGTAACAAAATTTTCGTCTGCGATAACTCTAATACTACAATTCTAAAAATTATAATTCTTTCGTATTTCTCTTCGTTCCATCCATGTGAAGAGCTGATTAGATTTTGGTTAGAATTGGACAACCGGAAGTACCCTCATTTGAAGATTTTAACAGTTTTTCTTGAAAAAACTATGTTAAATATCATTTTTCACATTTAATGTTATTATAAATATTAAAGAATATTTTATTCTCTATACGATTTGACTGCATTTTATACTTAATATTAAATGGATATGGAGTTAATAAATTATAAAGAAATTAAATTTCATAAAGTAGCCATAGCTATGGAAACAGCTACTATATTAAGAAAATTTTGATTGAAAGATGTCAGTGTCAAGTGAAATTGACATAGTGTGTTTGTCTTATAATTTTACTGAAAATATAGGATCTTTTGCTATAAATTGTATGGAATTTGCATAAAATATATGCAACTGCCGGAAGGTAAAGTACAAGAATATTTCTTTAGCAATAAGGAACTTTCTGTTTGAAATTTGTACAATATACATAGAACTGACGCAGGCACCGGACAGCTAAATGAATGTGCCAAAACACTGTCATAGTTCCAGGAAGCAAACTGTAGAGGCGCGACAGTGCTTAAATTTTAAGAAAATGGATTAAGTCACCTTTTGAGTTCAAAACATTTTGCAATATTTTGAATTGTAAAGTCACATAAGTCATAACACATGTCATTGAACGTACGCTTTATCATCTTTAATTATTTGGTAATCCAATTTGTAATAGTTTATAGATTTAGTTATAGTGTCAGTAGTGATTTATTTAGTGATTTCTCCAGTTTTAAAGTGTATTAACTGTGTTTATTTTTTGACGTAATACGGAATTGAAATTCACGAAGCTGATGAACATTCGTGGTGCTGTTTGATATAAAGTGCAGTGCAAAGAAGCAAATAGACGTTTACTTTTAAATTTAATGATGAAATGTCGTACCATTTCCAATATCCTTTTATTTTACATATAAACAAAAATTAAAATACAAGTGTATGTCTATCTGACAAGTAATTTTAAATTTATTTAGAAATGAATTTATAGTTATTGTATTGTGATTATTTAAAATATATGTATGTACTTATATTCAATTTTCTTATTATGTCTTTTATTTTAAAAATTCAAAATTTCAATGTATCTATACATGACATGTCTCCTATGTCACAAACTATCAAGCCGACCAAGCCATCACAGTGTGCGTTAGTTCATGGAAGCAATCTGTAGATGTCACTATTTTGTTTATCGAAAAATACATTAGCTGTCCTATCTGTAGTTGAGGTGATCCGTGAACTGACGGAAGGTAATGTGCTGGCCACATCAGATTTTTTCAATTTAAATACACGATCTGCTGATGTTGATAGCCCCCAAAAGATTATACAGTAACTTAGAATTGGATAGAATTTAACGTAATAAAATGTTTTTGCTATGTTTGAGTATGTGAGATGTGTTAATCTTTTTAAGAGATAGCACAGGGATGTTAATTGTGAACAGAGAGATTATCAATGTGAGGGTCCCATAATAGATTTTCATGCATATCGAGTCCTAGAATTTTACATTTGGTGAGGTGGTAAAAAAAAATTATTACATCGTACAAGCAAACTTTCGTTACGTTTCTTATTTGAAAAATTGATAAAAACAGATTTATTTACGTTTAATGTTAAATTTAAGGATGCAAACCAGCTAGATAAATTTCGCTAGTACAAATGTGACTAGGTATTAACAGGGATACTTCGTCTGCATAAGCGACAAATACATTAGATTCCAAAATATTTTTATTGCTATTTATATATAGGGTGATTCATCGGTCTGTCCTCTCTCTATAACTCTTTTATTTTAAGTCAGATAGAAAAACTCTTCGAATATAATTTGTATGATATATTATTGTCTATCTACGTATTATATGCATTTGTATACAGGGTGCTCCGTTTAAGCGCAACAATATGTAACTTTATATTTCTTAATGGAACATCCTATATTTATCTATTTATTTTGATAGTAAATTAGATTCCCTTTAAAAAAGTATTAAATAATAAGGGGTCTAAAATTATAAATTAAGAAGTTATTTACGTTCATAAAAAATAGTAGTTCAGAGTGGAAAAACCCATAATATAATACAAAATTTTGATCCTTTTTTATTAATACTTATTTTAAACATTACACTAATTCCAAAGAAGCTGTTATAATTTAGTGACAGACTAAATAATGCAAATTATAATAAATGCTCGAAAACTTGTCCTTCAACTTCAATAGATTTTTGTATTATAAATATTATACTAACCATCTCATCTTTACTAAAATTTGTATTATTCATTTTCACATCAACATAAACAATGATAAACTAAGAGTATTTGGACAACTTGTTTGTTTAAATTCGAAACAATTGATCAAATTATCCATATCTTACTTTGTTAATAATAACATGATAGGAACATATCGTTCAACGAATAAAGGTAAATAACTTCTTAATTTATAATTTTAGACCCCTTATTACTTAATACTTTTTTAAAGGGAATCTAATTTACTATCAAAATACATAAATAAATATAGGGTGTTCCATTAAGAAATATAAAGTTACATATTGTTGCGCTTAAATGGAGCACCCTGTATATAAACGGATATAGTACGTAGATAGATAATAATGTATCATATAAAATATATTTAAAGAGTTTTTCTATCTGACTTAAAATAAAAGAGTTATAAAGAGAAGACAGACCGATGAATCACCCTGTATATATAATATATATATATATATATATATATATATATATATATATAATATATATATATACAGTATAGGGCCCAAAATGGAGCCCTGTAGGATACCGCATGTTATATATTTTATATTGTATTGTATATGTATATCAGTTACTTTTAATATTTTATTACTTATATTGAAATTCGATTATGCTCAGATATTCCGTGTTTCGCATCGTGTCAAAAACGCTATCTTACACATTTGATAGATAAGTAAATAATATTACTATTAAAATATTTCTCAACTTTTGGAATGAAAAGCAGAATTTCAAGATGTTTTCAGATTTTTCTTGCTTTCTAATGATACAGTAAGCAAAAATGCATAATTTTGTAAAATATTTACTTATATATTATTTATTGTTCCCAGACATGTTCTTACAACCCAATTTGAACCAACTCATGCCAGAAAAGCATTCCCATGTTTTGATGAACCGAGATTTAAAGCCACGTTCCAACTTTCGTTTAAAAAAGAAGCGATGTATCCAGTACTTTCCAATATGAAATCCAAAGAGGAAAATAATGGAGTGTATGTTATTATATTTAATTAAATAGTTCATTTATTATTATACGAGCCGTGAGACAAAAGAATTGGCCTACATCCTTTTTCTTAACATACAAGGCAAATATACATTTATTCATTATACAAACGCGTTTAATTTAAGCAATAAATTAATTCTTATAACACAAAAGTTTAGGAATAATAATCAAATAAGTGTAAACAATAAATCAAATAATTATAAAAAAATGTCAGGCATATTACCCATTGCTGGGTATGCCAATCTTCTTTGTACGCAGATATTGTTAAAGATGATGTGATGACAGATTCGAGCCGTGTGGGCGTTTACCACGCGTCACCTCACGGGCACTCATTGCTGGCGTGGCAAGTGCATCACAAGGGTAACTTTTCTGCCAATAACTTTATACGAAAAATTTAATAACTAGATATAAGCCAGTAGTTTTGGCGTATTATATATGATACAGTGAATGTAAAAACAATGTACTGTAAGGAAAAATGGATGTTCCATTTGAAGTTTCAAAGTTGGTATGGTTATGACTAGCGAATGAAAGTTCACGTTTAAATTATTTCATAGATGTGGTTTCTATTCAAACCCTAGAGAAGAATAGAATAGTACGAAATATTCAGGTATGAAACTTTTGCATGAACCCATTTAAATACTGAACTAGGAAAGCTCAGAAATACATTACTATGTCTGACTGAAAATAAATGGCCGACTAGGGTAACTGAAGATCAAAACAGAGATGCGTTTAAAATATTTTAAACGTTTTTCGTTTATGTTGATTATAACAAAATATTTTGATCTTTAAACTATTTAGTTTGGCAATTCTATGAAAAAGGATTAATTTTTAATTTCCTCTAAAAGTAATTTCGACTCGAACGACGAACGAACTAGAATTTGCGGTATTATATTTTTTAAATACATCCCTGAATCCTGTTGCTAAGGTCATTTTAAATGCCTCCTGGTATTGAGTACAATTTTAATCTTCTGTAACGGAATACATAAGAGTCAGTTTCCTTTCAAATAAAATATAAGGAAATATTTTCAAAAGAAACCACATCTATTAAATAATCTAAACGTGAACTTTCATTCATACCATATCACATACTACGGAACCCAGGGACGGACTGGAGAAATAAGGACCTGACCGGCCTCCTATCTTAGCGACAACAAAAATATTTGTACTCTAGGTTTGCGGAATTTGCGAATAACGTGTATTTTCAGCGTATGATTCCTTTTGTATTGCTGCAAAGCATATAAAGGTTTTTTTTTTCTTGCTAACTTTATCCGAGTGCACCTATCTCGCTAGAATAAATCAAAGCAACCAAAGTCTTGTCAGAGAGACAACGCCAAAATAATTCGGCTTCGTCTGCATTATAATTTTTTATTGTTGCCTAAAACAAAATCTTTTATTTTTCCAAGCAACTCAATTCTGAATGGTTCCAAAGCTGTTCCTTTCCTGGAAAGTTTTTCACACATTATTTTTTAAGAAAGCATTCCAAATGATTGCTGAAATCCTTGGAACAAGCCTCTGCTGGCCTAAAATCTGGGTATAATGCCATAAAAATATTTAGATTTTTCAGAAGCAGTCTATTGCAAAAACTAAGAGTATTTAGGTACACGGCATCCTCCACTTTTAGAAATTTAGCTTTCCCCATTGTTTTTCTTTTACCTGGTCATATTTATGTGTGAGATTTGTATTGACGAATTTAATCTTTTCTTTACTTTGTCATTAATAATCGAATATTAATTTGTTTATTGTTAGTCTGTTACGTTATATGTGCTTTTTGCATTGAGCAGCTTTAAAAACGTATTGTTAATAGATTCAGTAGACGAGGACTGGGAAGCGGAATTCCAAATTTAGATAACCTGTCCACTTGCAATACATACATCATGTATACATTATTATCATTAAGAGTTAACAATATAAGACTTCTTTTATTTTTAAATTTATAAGATAATGATTCACTTTGAATTAAAACGATTTTATTTTGAACTTCCATTATCTTTATTTGTAAAAAGTTCAAATTGACCATGGAGAAAGAAGACAACAACAGAATACCATTCCTAGATGTACTTGTGGAGAGAGTTGATAACACCATACGAACATCTGTTTATCGAAAACCAACACCCACAGGACGCTATCTGAACTATGAATCCAACCATGCCGAAAACACCAAGATGGGGGTAGCTTACGCGCTACTTGACAGAGCTAAATCACACTGCAACACAGAAGAAGGTTATGAGGCAGAAATTAAGGATGTCATTAACACATTCCAACGAAACGGATACACGGATAAAACAATCAAGAAAATAGTAAAGAAAAACAGAACAACAAGAGCGAAGCAGGTAAACAGAGACGAAGGAAAGAGAAATGAATTATACATCCTTATATAACGGGAGTCTCCGATAAAATCAAAAGCAAAAGGATTGCCAGCAAGTTAAACATATCAACCAAATTTCAAACGACAACCACAATCAAGAACATCCTATCAACAACAAAACCAGGACAGTCACCAAAACTACAAACAGGCATCTACCAGGTGGATTGTGAATGCGGAAAAACATACATAGGAGAAACAGAACAACCATTGGACATCAGAATAAAGGAACACAGACTGAGAGAGGAGAGACGTCTAAATCCGGAATTGCAGACCATGCGTGGGAACACTATCAACGTATCCAGTGGGAGGGAGCAAAAATCCTCAAGAAAGAAGAACATTGGTTTAAGAGGAAGTTCAAAGAAGCCGCCATCATTCAAAAGAACAAAAAAACAGTTTTCAGCCAGTTGAGTGTGGAAATTCGGCCAATCTGGAGGAAACACATCATAGCAGACTCCAGCCTAACCATTGCGACCCAAACACCCAGGACGCTCGACCCAGCCATTGGACTCGACCAGCCCGTCACTAATGTTCACCCCCATAACACCAGATATAAAGCTCGTACGTTAAGGAATTAGTCAGTAGTGTCAGATCACCTGATGACGACAGCAGATTTTCGCTTTCGAAACGTTGTGAAGAATTTGTCTTTACAAATAAAGATAATGGAAGTTCAAAATAAAATCGTTTTCATTCAATATAATACTTGTCAGAAAAAAGAAATAGGCGCTAGGCCACCGGCCTCCTACAAGTCGCGCCCTCTCGTGAAATTTGCTTATTTGTAGATAATCGCTACCTCCCTTAATAACGGAGATAAATGCTGGTTCATTCTGGCGATCAGCCTCTATACTATATTTATTTTTCCTTCTTCATGATAATTTTTGTGAAAATTTTTTAGTTGACTTGATAAGTTAAAATTATAAATAAATCTTTACGTACTAAAAATAAGTGTTAATTGCAACTGACAGATTAAGTCATAATTTTAAATTTGATTTACGTGTAACAAATGAAATATTGTACAATACAAACCAGGTATACTACTATTCACGAAAGATAACTATTCAAGGTCATTTGTTCGAAGAAAGAATACACATCACTTTATAGCAGTAGCTTAGTAACCTTTTGTATTAGAAAGAGAAAGATTATTTGACCTAGATCTATTTCATTTATGTGGTGTGACAGATATACGTAAATAGTGGCATTACTTTCTAACACACTATAAATAATAATGACATATGTCGTAGAATTGCAGATATCTAATTATCTACTACACTGTCCTCTGTGCCAATATTTACCCAGTGGCGTTGACGTTTAAATCAAATTATTAATCCTTGGTTTATAAGTTAAGTCTATGTTTTTGTATTTTGCAAAAACATAATTGAATAACATAAGTCTTTCAGGAAGGTATTATTTAGAAAGAAACATAATTTTCAAATGAATTACTCTTAGTTTTTCAGTTAAAATATGTCCATAAATATTTCATGTTGCTCGCCTATGCATACGAAATGCAATGAAGTTATCTGCAAGTAATATTATATCAGACGACTCACAAATGACCTTAAATAGTCATCTTTCGTGAATAATAGTTTAACTATTTTACTGCCTCAAGTTAATAGGCCCGCCTTCTCGGCTCGCCAGTCATTTCCTCCTTTCAGCAGTAAAAGCTGTTTTACCTGGCTTGTAATGTAAAATACTATAAAACCTTTAGAAAGGAATTTAGTTTACTTATGTATTTAATATTAATCATTTTTAACTTAGGGGTGCCACATTAGTCACCTTCCCGGCAACACCACCTATGTCAACATACTTAGTAGCCTTTATTGTAAGCGAATTCAAAAGTAAAACAAGTCCGGATAATTCAGCGTATAATGTAAATATTTTTTTAATAGTTGAAGTTTTCTGGATAATCACAGCATTTTTGATAGGTATGGGCGCGCCCTGAAGCTTTACCGCAAGCAGCATGGGCAGCAAATTATATGTATGACATTGTCCAAAGTTTAAATAAATTCACCGGCATCAAATACAATGAATATATTAATAAGATGGACATGGTTGCCATTCCTGATTTCGCGACTGAAGCTATGGAGAATTGGGGACTCCTTACTTTTAGGTATGACACAAAGAGTAAACTATATTTATACATATATTAGCTATTTGTTTAACTAGGCACTAAAATACCAGCAGAGGCAATGAATGCTGCTAAAGCCATAAATCTGTGTTTGGTGCCGTGTTGACACATTATTTTTTGCCGATTTGAAATTAACGCGAAATACAACTCATGGTATTTCAGTCGCAAACAAATGAATAATATGTAATCATATCATCCATGGATATAAATGAAAAAGTAATATTTTTGACATTTCGTAAAAATATAGTTGGTTGATTGTTACCTGAAAACAAAACTCAACCTACTGTGTCGTTTTATTTCCCAGGCAACACATCTCGTCCTCTCAACTGCATATTCGATTATTTTCGAACCTCTGCATATATTCAAAAATATTCGTATATGCAAAATAATGCATTTTAATTGTCTTGAAAAAGAATGACGGCAATAGTCTATAAAATATATAGAAAGTGTAATAATAACGATTTGTTCAAAATTCAATAATCTTTCATTTTATAATAACACATATTGCGAAAAATTAAATTCGAAGATATAGATATATTTCCCAGAAATCTATCCCATTTGAAAAATATTAAGTTTGTGTTATATCTCAAGAATTATTAAGTTTCGAGAAAATCTTTTTACACCACGTTATTCTATATTTAAAAATCTGGTATGGCCAACACAATACCTCCCGCCAATTACAGCCCGAGTCACAAAAAAGATTAAGTTAATCCTTATTTTTGGATTGGCGAATTTTACTCTAATTTTGACAGTTTATTTCTTAAAATATTGTCTAATCTAATCCAAGTAACTACTTTTTTTTAAAACCCCTCAACAGGATTAAATCTCAATTACAGAGTGGGTTCACATTCATACACATCTATGCCTTAGTTGGATTCGAACCCAAAGCCCCGAGGGCACTCATGACATGAGACGTTGCTCTAACCATTGCGCACCCGGAGCTATAATAAAATGAAGATTAAATTTTAAATACCGGGATAGAATAGAATTCCCTAATCCAAAAATGAGGATAAGCTTAAACATTTTTGTGAATCGTTAATTTTTATTAATCTAAATACATACCTACATACTTACTTTTGCTGGAAACTGTATTGAATTCCTTTTCTATTGTTCTATTTACTTTTTTCTTTTTAAAACGTTACTAATATTATTTTGAAATGATTTGTTCTTTGATAGTGACATTTATCTGTCAGATACATACAATGCAATACAATAACTGCGTTTTGTTTGTTTAAAGCGTAGGCTCTGGGATTTAAATTATAGATAATTTTATAAATTTATCCATAAAATATATAGAAAAAGTATTAATGCAAATCTAAAGAAAATTTAATAATCTTTAATTTTTATAATAACATTAATCTCGAAAAAAAACAACTATTTTGAGCTTCTAGAAATAAATAAATAAATATATCATCACGGCTTATTACCCATTGCTGGGTGTGCCAATCTGCTTGTACACAGATATCGGTAATGATGACATATTTGCACCGTGCGGGCGCTTACCAGGCGTCACCTCACGGGCACTCATTGCTGGCGTGGAGAGTGCACCACAGGAGTCAATTTTGTGCCATTTAAAATTGGAAATATTTGGCGTCAGTCGGGATCGAACCCGGTTCCCCAGATTCGCGACCTGACACTCAGGCACTCTAGTAAAGTGCCATTTCCGGTTATCAGATTTTCATCAAAATGTAATGGGCTCTTTCCATTACAGAAAATGTTCGAAATACAAGATTTCAAAATTTTCTGAATAATAGTATTTGAGTTAGAGTGGAGGATCCACACACACATACACACAGACATCATCGTGAATATGTTAAAATTGGATTCTAGGGACTTTAAAACGTGGTCATTTACTAAAATCTCGATATGCGATTTTTAGCACGATCCCTATACCTCCCTTACCAAGAGTAGAGGGAGGTAAAAAGTCGTATAAAAATTATCTAAACATTTTTACCCCCCCCCTACCCTTGGTAAGGGAGGTATAGGGATCGTGCTAAAAATCGCATATCGAGATTTTGGTAAATGACCACGTTTTAAGGTCCCTAGAATCCAATTTTAACATTTTCACGATGATGTCTGTGTGTATGTATGGGTGTATGTGTGTATGTGTGTGTGTGAATCCTCCACTCTAACTCAAATACTATCATCCAGAAAATTTTGAAACCTTGTGTTTCGAACTTTTTCTGTACTGGAAAGAGCCCATTAGATTTTGGTGTAAATCGGATAACCGGAAATGGCACTTTACTAAAAGCTCAAAATAGTTTTTCTTCGAAAAATCCCTACCTTTAAATGTTATTTTTTCGACAATAATGTTTTTATAAAAATTAAAGATTTTTAAATTTTCTACAGATTTGCATTAATACTTTTTCTACATATTTTATGGATAAATTTATAAAATTATCTATAATTTAAATCCCGGAGCCTACGCTTTACACAAACAAAACTCCTTGGTTGCGCAGTTATTCAAATGTATGTAACTGACAGATTAATGTCACTGTCAAAGAACTAATCATTTCAAATTAATAATAGTAACGTTTTAAAAATTAAAAAAAATAAATAGAACAATAGGATAGGAAATTAATACAGCATATGTAAATATGTAGGTATGTATTTAGGTTAATAAAAATTAACGATTCGCAAAAAAGTTCAAGCTAATTCTCATTTTTGGATTAGTGAATTCTATTTTATCCCGGTATTTAAAATTTAATCTTCATTTTATTATCGAAAAAGGTAGTTACTTGGATTAGATTAGACTGAATTTTAAGAAATAAATAGCCAAAATTAGAGTAAAATTTGGTAATCCATAAATAAGGATTAGCTTAATCTTTTTTGTCACTCGGGCGGTACGTAGCGGGAGGTATTGTGTTGGCCAAACCAGACTTTTTTATGTATCACAATAAACGCGATATGAGGTATTTTCAAGCGAAAATCAAACTTTAACTTGTAATTCAAAAACAAAAGACGATAAAAAATTCCTGTGGTGACTATTAAAATTGGCCCATAGAGACCTACATCAATTTTCTGTAGCGTGCATAATAAGAAAGTTTTGTCACCCTCTACAGCAGGGGTGTGGAACGTCCGGCCCGCGGGCCGTATACGGCCCGCCTAGTAATTTTGTCCGGCCCGCGGGCGGGACTTGAAATTCAAATTTATATTAACTGAATAATACTCGTAATGTAAATTTTGATAAAATTAAAAAATATATATAATATATTATATTCAGCTACAAAGCTAGGTACAACAACCTTCCACTGCTTGAGTTCTATAAACGTTATATAAGTAATGATGATTATCCCACTTTATGGAGACATGCATTGAAATATGTATCTATGTTCGGAACAACTTATTGCTGTGAGCAGTTTTTTCAAAATTTACCATCACAAAAAATCGACTACGATCCAGGTTGACCGATGCAAACCTGGAAAATCAGTTGCGAGTAGCAACGTCAAATATATCAATTGATATCGTACGAATTACCAAAATGAAGCAGGTCCAACCCTGGATTCTAGACTTTAATTTAGGGAGGAGAGGCAATAATATAATTGTTTAATATGCATATTATATATGTAAACATGTTTGTACACAAATAAAAAGTAAAATAAAAAGCTAAGGTTACATTATTATTTAAAAAACCGGGGGTAGGGGGGGGGTTGTTATATTTTGTATGGCCCGCGAATGATGTTGTGAATGTTCAAATGGCCCGCGACAGAAAAACGGTTCCCCACCGCTGCTCTACAGTGTAGAGTCAGGGTTTACACTCACCGTATAATTATCTACATCGTGCTAAAATGTAGACAGGAGTTAAAAATACCAAATACATTTTCTGTATAGAGAAACAGCCCTTTTAGTGGAGGACGATATTTCCACAACAGAAGACATCCAGTACGTAATTTCAGTCATCGCTCACGAAACCGCCCATCAGTGGTTCGGAAATCTTGTCACGTGTCAATGGTGGATGTATACTTGGCTCAATGAAGGATTTGCCAGTTATTTCGAATACCACACCACTGCAGATGTATGAAAAAAATTAAAACATACTAATCATGAGCTACATTTTGTGTATTTTCAGATTTTTAAAGAATGGGAAATGGAGGACCAATTTGTTTTGGAAGCTCAACAAGATGTTTTTGGAGATGACGCCCTTGCAGAAACGACTCCTTTAAATAAATACGTCGAGACACCTGACCAAATTGATTCGCACTTCGGTTCAATCTCATACTCAAAAGGAGGATCTGTTATACGTATGATGAGACATTTCTTAGGAAAACAAATTTTTCAAAGTGGATTAGGAAGATATCTTCACCTAAAGTAATAATGAAAAACATTTTTTAGTACACTTGTTCACTAAATAACAACTTGAATTTTAGAAAGTAAATTTTAGCTCCAAATTTTCGAAATAAAAAGAATCTAATCTAAAAATAAACAAACGTAGCCTAAGTTAACTTATAAATTGTCTTTCATCAAATATTTATTATAAAAATTAAATCGTTTATATAATAAAAATATAAGTTATTAGTCTATTTCGGAATGGAAAAACGAGAAAACGGAAAAACCTACGAAAATCAATATTATTAAAATTCAATTTTTCTAAAAAAAAATTTTGAAAGGGCACCGAATAACAGAATTGTTTTAAAAACGATGGAAATTAATTAATTTTAAAAATTACTCAATATTATTTTATTTAAGGGTTTTCGGATATATCTGTTTCAGCTAAAATATTTTCAAAACAGTAGCACTTCCGGTTTTACGGGAAGTAGACTAACTTTCTTATCTTAAATGGAATGCTACATTTTTTATTTTACCTTTGAATTCAGCAGAAAATTTTACGTATGAAACCATAAAAAAATTTACTCATGATCAACCACTTTCGGCTTTTCACTAATAATGGCCACTTTTTATGACTATATCTCGAGAATGGAAACGAATTTCTATGATCTGTAAAAACAGTTTTATAAAAAAAAAGCTTTTGTTTACAATAATATAAATTAATAATCGGCAATTTTTGATTTTGAATTTTTACGTGAACGTAAATTTGAAGTTACCAAATTCAAAAAACTAATTTTTTTAAATGGAACACATCATTTTTTATTATGTAAATGAATTCTTCGTTAAAAAATAAGGGTGGTTTGTGTAGCATGTCTTATGTTGAAAGTTGAAAGATTTTTAGTAAAATGGAAAATATTTAAATTGCATGCGTTTGTATTTGTTTATGTCTAGTTTAGTTGGCTATGAACATTTTGTTTTAGCTTTAGGTTATATTTTCTATTTGTGTTTACTTCGTATGTTACATTTAATATGATAGTAATTCATAAAAATTCGTTAAAATATAAACCAATAAATAGGTACTAAACATAATTTTCTTCTTTTTCCACCATGGCCTACTTAAATTGAATTGAGTAACTAATGTAAATAAATGCAATTTCAATATTTTCCATTTACTAAAAATCTATCAACTTTCAACATAGAACATATTATACAAACTACCCCTATTTTTTACGAAGAATTCATTGAAATAATAAAGAATTCCATTTAAAAAAATTGAGTTTTTTGAACTTTACGTTCACATAAAAATTATAATTTTCAAAAATTGTCAATTATTGATTTATATTATTGTAAAGAATAGCTCTCCTTATAAAACTGTTTTTTCATATTACAGAAATTTGTTTCCATTCTCGAGATATAAAGTGATAAAAAAGTTACCGTTATTAGAGAAAAAATCAAAAAAGTTTAATTACGCCGGAAGTGGTTGATCATAAGTACAATTTTTTTATGGTTTCATATGTAAAATTTTCTGCTGAATTCTATGGTAAAATAAAAAATACAGCATTCCATTTAAAATAAGAAAGTTAGAGTCTACTTCCGGTTAAGCCGGACGTAGTACAGTTTGAAAATATTTTAGCTAAAACGGGCATATCGAAAAACCCCTAGATACCAAATTTTGTAAAATAATATTGAATAGTTTTTATAATAACGATAGCGTAAGCTCGTCCTGGGACATCCTGTTTATATTGTGTAAATGTCAAGAATGGGTATTAAAATAGTTGTCAATAAAGCTTAAAAATACTCAAGTAACCGGTTATCCGATAAATCGGTTTAAAGTTTAATAAGTTAAACCGCTTATTTAGGTTAATCTTTTGACTAGTTATTATGAATACCGGGTAGTTGGCTATATAGGGTAAGCTGCAAGTAGTCGATTTACTGATTATTTTCATGAAATGGACGAATATCGAACAGTACATTTATTATTAACCAATTTACCGGTAATTTGTGGTTGAATAGCCGATTTGTAACGGTTAGCCGGAAAACCGAATGACCGTATTAACCAGTTGTCGCTGTTAAACTGGCAAATTTGGAATTTATTATAATGGTAGGTTGTTGTTTTAATATGTATCATTTGTAGTCGTTTAAAGAACACGGTACCTGAAAATCTCTGGAACGCTATACAGGAAGTTATTGACGAAAGACAACTTCTCCTAGAGTTTTCCTTAAGTAAAATTATGACTAACTGGATTTCAACCCCCGGATATCCTGTAGTGACAGTGGAATCTGGCGCTGATGGATACTTCACGTTATCTCAAGTAAGATTAAAAAAATATATAGATTATAATTCGTTTCATCGTTTCAGATGGATTATATTTTTAGATAAGAAAATGATTTCTGCTCTTTGATTCATATCGAGTTCACAATAATTGTCTGCTGCCAGGTGTCAATTGATAAATAAAATTTACTTTATCAACCGATAATTCACCATATTTTTATTTAGGCTTCCTAATTTTTAATATTTTATAAAAATTATACTTCTTGCAGCCAAATATTGTTCATACTATACCCATAGTTTTTTTCTATAAAAATGTACAGCAAGGGTCGGTCCTATCCTCTCATGTTTATATTCATATCACAAGCGTCCTCAAATAAGTTTATTTATTTTGCGTTACTATAATAATTATTATTTGACGACGCCTATAGAATAAGCATATTTATTTCCCTTTCCCCTCAGCTCATGATTCGTGGCCGCACAGTACCCTATGAAAGATTAGAAAGAGAAAATTAAAATCAAAATTATGGTTTAGTACAATTATTACTGTCGATTTTGTTTAACAACTTATAACTGACAGTTTTTTATTTCATGCATGTAACACAGGGCGAAGAATATAATACTTATTTTGTTTTTGCAGCAACGTTTTTACATAAATCCAGAAGAGAACAAAAAAGCTAAAGCTAAAACCAATCAATATTGGTTTGTGCCAATCACTTACACCACCCCATCGGAATGGAGGTTCAACAACACCAGACCCGAACTGTGGCTAACACCTAACGAACCGACGAAAACTATCGCAGTAGATAGCGAGTTCATTATCGTTAACATACAAGAAGCCGGGTACTACCGCGTTAATTACGGCACGGAGATGTGGCAAAGGATTTCAAATGCGCTGGCGACCAGAGGTTCGGCCGTGCATCGTATCAATAGGGCACAGATCGTGGACGACGTACTAAATCTGGCACGCGCTAACCTAGTAGACTATCCAACAGCTTTCAACGTGACCGATTACCTGATCACGGAAACCAGTTACTACCCTTGGTATGCTGCATTCGCTAATTTCCGCTACCTATTGCAGCGTTACTCCGATGCTGATGAAACTGGCAAAGAACTCAGGGTTAGTAAATACCAGGGTTAGGGTTAATAATACAGGAGATTATACAACTTAGTTGTTAATGCCCTGGACTCACGACGAAATTTAATGAACATTAACAGCTAAGTCCGCATGTGTCATACCATCATTTAGGTGAAAGTTATTTCCAAACTTCATAACGTGGAAAGCGCGGTTCCCATTTTACAAAATTTATAATGGAATGAGAATTAAGGCGGCTTTAGCCCATCAAATATTTACATCAATTTTTACAACTTCTTGTTGAACTATAAGATTTTGGAACTTTCCACGTTCAAAGAAATTTGAACGTTCGATGTTCAAACCATTTGATAAAAAAATTCAACTTAGGGCATGTTCTAAATATCAAGGTCATTTACTTCAAATTTTAGTTACTTCGAGGGTTTATTTCATCCTAGGTAATATTGGCATAAAGATTTTTTCATAAATGTCATATTTGTTTTTGTTCTGACTAAATTTCATAATATTTTCAGTAAAGAAAAATGACCACGCAATATTAAAACTCACACTAGAGAAAAGCTAAACAACAAACGCTCAGATGAAATGTCAATCCAAAATAAAATGTAATTATGTAGCACACTTATAAGCAAACAATGTTCATATAATTTGAACTTGTAAAGCCTAACCATTTGATCAAAAATTATGTTGTAAATATTTTTCCATTAAAAGTGCCATTTATTTGATTGTCTAAAGCTACCTCTACATATACCTACTAAATTTAATAGGTATATGAATAGTTGATAGTAGATACTTGCTTTAGAGAATGAGTTTGGATCTTACAAATTCATTAGATATGAACTCTCTGAATCAAGAAATTGTAAATGTCACAAAATTTGTCTGAAATTCAAAATTCTTTCTTTATCAATAGACGCATCCAGACATGTGCAAATTATCAACAAACATTCATGGGTCTATCTGTTTTTCTAATAAGCATTAACTGCAATTAAGAATTTAGGTAATGGTTTTATACAAGTACCATCCAACCAATATATTGAGTGTTCCAAGATTAATCAACCAACTTAAAATTTAAGTACAGAAAAACTGAACATGTTTATGTAAACAAAATCATTCAAAAGCTTCGTTTCGTTCGTTGGACAATTATTCTATCATAATAATCTTAGAAAATTTACTCAAAATGAGATAAATGAATCTGAAGACATACAATTGTAGTACAACACTGTTCCAGTGTTATTTCTTAGCAGGCCTAAATTAGTTTCCTTATCATTAACTGGTGCTGCGTAACCTATTATTTAATTTCTCCCTATAGAAAATTTTAAAACTGGATATTTCAACAGTGAAAATATAAATTTAAAAAAAACTGAGAAAAGGAGGTTTTTGATAGATCAACGTTGCTCTCTTAAATATCACACTAAGCATTATGTTTGCGGTAACGATTCTTTAAATTTTTATTTAGTGTGACCAACAATACCTTTATTTCTTTAAATAATTCTAAAAGAAGTACAGTAGATTCCTTTTACCATTCCATTTCTTTGCATACACGTTGGTATAGCCAAAGAATCTGTATCACCACACATAAAAATAGCTCAACTGAACTATTAAAATATTATTAAACATATTTTGCTATATTTTCTTGAAATTTCTGTAATATGTTACAAAACATGGTTATATTACCGTGTTATATAGCATATGTGGACGGGTCTTTAAAATAAATATTTCGTGAAATTTCTTGTACCTATAATATATAAATTTTTATAATCAAGTCACAATTTTTATCCAATGCGCCGTAAGCCAAGTAACGAAATCGCAGTCACATTCTATTCAATAATACATATTTTATGCAAGTCGTTGAAGCTAATTCACTCATTAAAAAAATAATGAATTTTATAACATATATAAACATTGCAGATGTACTTGATTTCATTAATGGCTGAAATTAGAGACATGGAATTTGAAACCGTGAAAGAATCGCATGTAGAAAGTTTAAACAGAGTTCAAGCTTTAGATTGGGCTTGTAAATTAGAACACGAAAACTGTGTTTCTCAAGCCACGGAGTTATTCCAAAAATTCCGAAGCAGTGGATCGAACAAGAAGTAATACAATGAATGCATGTACATTAGTAACGAATATTGCACATTTATATCTTACAGAATACCAACAAATCTTCGTTCTATTGTTTATTGCACTGCTTTGCGCCATGGAAACAAAAAGGACTGGGACTTCTTATGGAGTAAATATGCACCGTCCAATATCGCTGCAGAGAAGGAAGGGATTCTCAACGCTTTGGGTTGCTCCAATGACCCAACAATTCTAAGAAAGTAAAATTCAAAATATTATTATATAGGGTCAAATTGGTGAATGTTTTTATGTTCATTGCAACTTTTTCATTGTATTTCGGAATTTCCGAATCGGAATTGGTCAAATTTATTTCAAAAAGTTTCAAAAGTATAAGATCAGTTTAACATCATACAGTGCCATTTACAATTCAGAAAAATAATTGTAATAAAAAGATATTATCTGTAATTATTCAGAAAACTGTATAGATACTGAAATTCTTATTAGCCACGATTTACTGGGTGCTTTCCATTTAGCGACACAAGTCGACGTGAGTCGACGTATGTGCTTTCCATTTGACTTGTGTCACTGTGAGCAGGGCCGGCCCAATAGATGAGGTAACGAGGCGACCGCCTCAGGCGCCGAAATGTAGTAGGCGCCAAAATGTGACATACTAAATATATAAAATTTTAATACAGTTAATAAAATATGTAAGTAATTTAATGCACATAAAAAATATTTACAGCCGATTTTTCGTTTGCCTTCGAAGCGATAACAGTCCATAAGAAAAAAATTAAAATAGAATAGAACTCGATGTATCTCTTAATTCTCTGGGTAAAATTTTCAATGATTTACATTTAATATTAAATTGATCTCAAAGAGGAACTAATAAATTTTTATTTAATCAAAGAAACTAAAAAATGCATAAGAAAAATAAAATTTTATTTGTTAATTTAATTTTCATACAATATTTTCAAACGGTGCTGTAGATTTAGCTTTAAGAACTCGTCTAACATTAACATTGCTAGTAGCTAACTATAGCAGAAGCTAAACAGTGAACGCAGTTTTTCTAAACAAAAAAAATATTTTCGAACAACAAACCCATAACTATATAACCTAAGAATAATTTCTAGAATAAAACTAAAACAATAGATAACGGATTATAAAGATGCTACTGAACTATTTGCTGAAAGAACAGCTCGAAGTATGATTATTTAATAAATGTTTTTTTTATTACGCAATACTGTTTTTAAACATGTTTTGTTCCTTTTTTGCATTTTTGATGTACAATATTTTTTTAAAATATTTTATGAAATAAATTAAGATTTTTTCTTATTTAATAAATATTTTTCTCATTATACACCCGTTGCAATATTAATTTGAATATTTCAGGGTATTTGACGATATGGGGATGGGTAACTAGAAAATTATAAATAAGTGACGTAGATTTTTTTTCTTTTTTTGATCAATATAATCTTGTTTTTATTATAAATTACTTACACTATTTTTCGAAAAATTTAAAAGGGGCCGATTTTGAAATTTGCCTCAGGCGCCACGATGCATCGGCCTGGCCCTGGCTGTGGGTCGGCGACGCAAGTCGACTCCTACCCACTCTACAATTCTGGAGAGTCAAGGAGAGTTGGCGCTATTGAAAACAATATCCGAAAGAGGGCAGACGTTTGAGAAATTGAATTGGTTATCATTATAGTAATTTTTATAAAAATATTGACCTCAAAATAAATAAATTTAAATAATTTTTATTTTTTTGTAAATTCTATTATATCTAAAATTTTGTAAAACAGAAGAGTAATGAAAGCAAACATATATATTAAGTTAGGTTTCCTACATTTTAATTAGTTAAATCATTTAAAATATTTTAAATTCGTCGGAATCAAATGACACTTGATTAATATACATAAACGTCAACAGAGGACATTACTGCGGACATTTACTCCCGTTCCATTAACAACATGGAGTTAACGTGAGTTGGCACACGTCGACTCATAAGTCGTGTAAATGGAAAGCACCCACTCAAGAACAACAACCCAACAGTCCTAATCAAATGATGACCAATGGTGATAATGTTTGAAAACATTGTTACTAATTTTTTTTTGCATGTTAACAGTATCAGGGGCTTGTTCCACTAATAGCGTTTTCAGCTTACAACTGGAGTGCGCACTGGTGCGCACTTTTTTGCACTGAGCGTTTTTGGCTTATCATTGAGTGCAAAATTTAGTCAGCTGATGCGTTTTCAGATTAGGAAAAAGTTGCACCGTGCACTGGCTCAGTGAGACTTTTGTGCACTGACTCCCTAGGCAAGTGCAATAGTGTCATTGCAAATATGAAGCGTCTGGTTTCAAAACCCGGCAAATCCACTTAGGTCAAGTTGTGGGAAATCGCAAAAAACTGTTGCGATATGTTCCAAATAGATAATTAAGTAAAAACTTAAATTAACATATATTGTTGATGATAAAGAAGCGGAATCTCATTTTTTTAATAAAAGAAACTCACTAAGAATTTCAAAATTTGAATTTAAAAAATGGATTTGTCGAGTTTTGATTTCGAACTTTGGATTTGTCTGGTTTTGAAACTGACTTCAGTGAATATACTTCATTAACTATTTTTTATTTTTGAATAATTATAAGATTACACTTTTACAAATTAAATACAATCAAACAATGAGATCGGGGATCGTTTCAACCCGTTCACACAAATTAGTACTGCATTCTGGATCCTCTGTAGTAGCGTCATCTGAAGGATTGTAATATTTTTGTAAAACGTCACTGTAATATTTTAGATTTTCAAGATCTTGCCAGTTTTCACCCCAGTGCTTTTCCAAAAGAACACTAACGTCTTTTAGTTTCTCTTTGTTAGGCTTCACACCACCTGATTTTTTATGTTGTATTATGTTTGTAACCGATTTCCCTTTTTTAAACACAGATTTATGTTCTCCAAGGTCTGACCTATAGGCTTGTTCACCCCGAATTGTTACCATTTTATTTTTCCCTTTTCTTAGAATGAATCTCTTGCTCATTTTAAAACGGAAGTGCCACTGTGCCGGAGGTTTCATAACGTTTTGAGAGTCTTGTTTCCAATTGTACACCTCTACATCTTGACCCAATATAAAAACAGTTCCATGTTTTTTAAATATTTCAAGGAACTCTTCTGGAGAAACGATAGTGTCTTTCTTCTTGATAATTTTTTCTATTCGGCCAAAAACCCTATCTGGGGGAATGAATGAGTGTCCAGTCACAGGAAATATTAATTCCAAATTTTTAACACTGGGGGGTGCATCTACACTAAGCCATTTAGTGCACATAGTCATCATTATAGTATTTTTATTTTGCCCCCCACAGCCGTCGGCAATAAGGCGGACAGTATCTATATTGTCCAAATTGATATTGCAAAGCTTGTGAAAAATTGCACTGGCAATTTCATCAGCTCCCTTACAGTGTTGATCTTCTGTCCATGAGTACAAGGACACGTTTTCCTTTGTTAAGGGTGAGTGAGACGATCCTGTCACGGCGGCGAAATTGTAGGTGTAGAGCTGCCGACTGTAATATACCGACTGATCAGGGATTTTTGGCATAGCCTGGTTCTTTTGGCAGTCAAAAGATATTGTTTTAAGGCCTTCCCTCTCTTCTCTAAGCAAATTAAAGAATGCTTTTGCTCTTAATTTATGAACGTGGCGTTCAGTCATAAGTTTCTTTTTAAGTTTTTCATCTTTTTCTATTTTGATTTTTTCCATTAGTTGTAGGCAGGTGGAGCAAACATCTGTTCTGGGAGAGCCGAACCCAATGTTATAGCACGAATTAAAAATATGCCGGAAGTAACTTTTTTTTACCATAACAAACGAAGGATCAGTTTCAACATTCTTATAATATTGCCTCCACATCTCGTTTATATTTAAATCAGACGGTAAATATGTACGAACACTACTGTTTCTGCAATAATGTGCCTCAACGGTTTTAAATTTTTCAATAAATCGCATAACAGAAGCTTTTTTTTCTGCAAATTTCTCTGTCTTACGGTCACCTCCCCTTCTTTCACAAGCCATCTGTCGTTGCTCTCTAAATCGCTTGAGTACCCCTAGTACACGATCTTTACTTATTTGTAAAATGCCAACAAATGCTTTTTGGCAAACGGGTATTGTTTTTGTCGAGTCAGCAAGTCGAAATTTGTATTTCACAGAAAAGTTTTTTTTATAGCTCTTGTTTCCTGTACGTCCGCGGCGTTTTATATTATTTATCTCACAATATTTAATTATAAAGTTGTCTTGACTTATTTTGTCGTTATGGGAATAAAAGTTGCCATGGAATTGCTTCACATCGCGCATTGAAAGGGTACTGCATCTATAAGATTTCGTAGCATGTTGACAATTGGGATATGAAGGCAGGCATTTAGCTTTGTATCTAAGAAGAAAAATATTGTCTAATACTCGTACAGAATTTTGCAAAAATAATATTACCTTTCTGACTTTTGCGTCGCTCGTTCCCAAGTTTTTGGCGCCGAAGCTCGCTTCCGCGCTGAGTCAGGATTCACCGCCTTCGGAAAATTGCCACTACACTCCTCCATTGTTTAATGATAGTGATAAATAAAATAATTTTCAAGTTTAACACTTAAAACAAAATTCTACGGGCACTATTTCCGTAATAAACTGTTGCAACACAGAGAAGCAATAGACATTGTTAAACAAAATGAACGACCGATATGAACACGTGACATCAAAACCGCTGCTCTTATTGGCTAATTTGGATTTGCTGGCATTTGATCCCAACCGATCGTGGATTTGTCGGATTTTGAAACTAACCCGATATTTTGAACGTAAATAACATATGGTTTTGTTGAGTTTTGATAGGTAAACGTTACACCATGCTACGGAGAGTAAGATGACGAATCCATAACTGTATCAAACTCATTTTTTCCCAAAAGTGGAGTTGTCGGGTTTTGAAACTAGACGCTTATGGCAGCTAAACAAAATTGTTTCCAGCTTAAACTGCACTGCCACCGAATGAGGGCAGAACTCGTTCAGTGTGGTGACGTGATATGTTGCACTCAGTGTGCACTTGCACTGTGTAAGCTGAAAACGCTATAAGATTTACACTTCGTACATTTTACTTTTCATTTACAAAATCAATGTTGGTAATGGGGTCTCGTGGCTGCGTCGCAAATCTGGGGAACCGGGTTCGATCCCGACCGACGCCAAATATTTCGAATTTTAAATGGCACAAATTGACCCCTGTGGTGTCAGCATTGAGTGCCCGTAAACACCCGCACGGTACAAATATGTCATCATCAATACCGAAATCTGTGTACAAAACAGATTGGCACACCCAGCAATGGGTAATATGCCGTGATGACATATTTATTTATTTATGTTGGCACAAAATTTGTAAATGCATAGTTTTGGTGGAACAGGTCTAGGTTTAATGTCATTTATTGCCAAATTCGTGAAAATGTCGTTACGAGGATGTATTTATTCGAGAAAGTTCAAACTCGAATCCAAACGACGGCGGTCGGAAATTGCCGAGCGTATAAAATAGGAATGTTCTAGATCTGAAAAGAAAAACGTTCTGCAATTTGTCGGTTATATAAGCCGTTTAAAAATCGCACCAGAAGTCCAGTGCACGACAAGGCTAATCCTTATTTCAATAACTATACAGTTTTCTCAATTAGCTTTTAAATTTTCCTATGTACAATTATTTCTTTTGAATTACAATTGGAAAAAAAAAACTAATAAGAAACTGCTGGCTTAACGTTTAAAATCTCATGTCAATAGTACTATACAGAGTATCTCAAAAGTTACTCCCTTACCCTTCATTCAAGGCGCTAATACAAAACCGAAAATTAAAAGTGGAAAAGTTTTAAAAGACTGTTATCAACATTTAACTTTATTACTTGAAGGCAAACATTTACACCTAATTCATTTATGTTACACTAATTGGAATGACAGTATAGAGTTAAATTCGGCATACATCCAAAAAAATCTGATGTGGCCAACACATGACCTCCCGTCAATGCCATGTTTGAGATAGAAATGAACTTTAAGTAAAGTATCACTTCCGGTTGATCGTTCGTAAACAAAATCTAATTTATTGTTCCAATAAATAGAAAAGTCTGTAATACCAAATTTTGGATTATATTTTATTATGTTTTTCCTCGAAAATCTGTTGAGAGCTCCAAATTAAGTATAACTTCCGGTTTATCATATAGGTATAGTCAAAATATAATGTTGCTTCAAATTATACACGTGTTTTAAATACCAAATTTGAGAAGTTTTGGATCATGTTTCAATATATTTTTTCAAGAAAATCTGTTTATAGCTTCCTGTAAAGTAGTACTCCCGGTTTATCAATTTTAGAAAACATATAATATGTCGTTCTCATTAATATAAAAGTCGTAAAAACCAAATTTGAAAAGTTTTGGATTGTAACAATTTATTTTTCACGAAAATCTGTTCAGAGCTTCAAATAAAGTATCACTTCCGGTTTATCAATTTTAGCCAAAATCTAATATGTTGCTTCCTGTTATATAAAAGTCTTAAATACTAAATTTGACAAGTTTTGGAATATATCATAATATGTTTTTCACAAAAATCTGTTTAGAGCTTTAAGTAAAGTATCACTTCCGATTTATCAATTTTAGAAAAAATCTAACATGTCATTCTTATTAATATAAAAGTCTTAAATACCAAATCTGAAAAGTTTTCGATTGTATCAATATATTTTTCTCGATAATCTGTTCAGAGCTTCAAATAAAGTATCACTTCCGGTTTATCAATTGTATCCAAAATCTAATATGTTGTTCCCTTTCATATAAAAGTCGTAAATACTAAATTTGACAAGTTTTGGAGTATATCATAATATATTTTTCACGAGAATCTGTTCAGAGGTTCAAGTAAAATATCACTTTTGGTTGATTAATTTTAGCCAAAATCTTATATGTTGTTTCCCATGATATAAAAGTCTTAAATACTAAAATTGAAAAGTTTTGGATTATATTTTTATATAGTTTTTCATTAAAAACTGCTATGGGCTTCAAGTAAAGTATGACTTCCATTTATCCAATTTTACCCAAAATCTAATCAACTCGTAACATCAATGCAGGAAGCTTAAATACGGAAAATAGATATATTTGGAAGTTCATCGTGGACGAAAAAAATCGTCACACACACAGAGACACCATCGTAAAAATAGTAAAAACGTGTTGTGGGGTCCCTAATTCGTGCTCATTTACTGAAAACTCACCATCGAATTTTTGGCACGATATATTACCTCCCTTACCTACGGTATGACGGGAGGTAAATTTTTTAATAAAGTCCAAATGTTTAAATCTTAATATTTTACCTCCCGTCATACCGTAGATAAGGGAGGTAATGTTATCGGTCCAAAAATTCGATGGTGAGTTCTCAGTAAATAAGCACGAATTAGGGTCCCCACAACACGTTTTTACTATTTTTACGATGATGTCTGTTGCTTAGATTTTGTGTAAAATTGGACAACCGGAAGTAGTACTTTACTTGAAGCCCATAACTGTTTTTAATGGAAAACTATATTAGAATATAATCCAAAACATTTCAATTTTAGTATTTAAGACTTTTATATCAAAGGGAATAACATGTTATATTTTGGTTAGAATTGATGAACTGAAAGTAATACTTTACTTGAAGCTCTGAAAAGATTTTTGTGAAAAATATATTATGATGTATTCCAAAACTTTTAAAATTTAGTATTTAAGATTTCTATATGAATGGGTACAACATATTATATTTTGGCTAAAATTGATAAACCGGAAGTTATACTTTACTTGAAGCTCTAAACAGATTTTCGTCAAAAATATATTGATATAATCCAAAACTTTTCAATTTTAGTATTTAAAACTTTTTTATCAACGGAAATAACATATTAGCTTTTGGATAAAATTAATAAACCGGAAGTGATGTTTTACTTGAAGCTCCGAACAGATTTTAGTGAAAAATGTATTGATATATATTTCAAAACTTTTAAAATTTAGTATTTCAGTTTTGTATATAAAGGGGAACAGCATATTAGATTTTGGCTAAAATTGATAAACCGGAAGTTATACTTTACTTAAAGCTATAAACAGATTTCCTACAAAAAAATTATTAAAATATGATCCAAAACTTCTCAAATTTGTTATTTAAAATTTGTATATAATTTGAAACAAAATCAACCGGAAGTGATACTTTACTTAAAGCTCATTGCTATTTTAAACTTGGAATTGGCGGGAGGTCGTGTGTTGGCCATATCAGATTTTTTATGAATAATTTAATAACGAAGATATTCAGAAATTTTCAATTCTTAAATTCCAATTTGTTTTGGCCCCCTTAACAAAAATTCAAAAGCATTGGCGTCACTTTTAAAAGACCTATATATTTATGCAATAATCAACCTATATTATTGATATTTTTCAGGTATCTAGAAATGTCCATCGACGCTACTAGTGGAATAAGAACACAAGACACTGCTTCCGTCTTCCAATCAGTATACACTGGTGCAAACTCTGTAGGAGTTGAAGTGGCATTCCAATTCTTAAGAGACAGGAATGAAGAAATTATAGCAAAGTCAGTATTTATGTTCTTTTTGCTATAAAACATAATAGAGTGGTGACTGGCACTGCCAAACATAGGACCTGAAAATTGATTACGAAATTTCTCGATTCCGTAATTATTTTGAGTAAAAAGCTTCAATTAAAAGTTGTTGAGCTCAAAATTCTACATGTGAATACAAATTTATTTTGCATGTTTTGTAACAGCAAATATTTATGAAAATGTTGAAAATCATTCCAAAAATGATAGCGATAGCCATAAACTTGAAACTATAGTTATTAACGTCATAAGGCTGATATGAAGCAAATAACAGACGCGGTTGAATATTGTAACAATCAACAGAGTCAGTTATTTGCATATCAGCCGTGCGACGTTCAGTATTTTTCATAATAACATATAATATCTTCTGAAAATATTATTTTGTATGGTATATTGACAGGTGACAGATCTTCATGACAGTTTCATGATGCTGCGATTTTTTTTAGGAACACATGATTTTCAATAATAGTACTGTTATAAAAAATAACGACCGTGGTTGTTTTGACGCATATACTGGTTGAGCATACAGTACTGTTAAAGCACATTTAACAGTATGGTATTATGAAATAGCTATTAACATACCCAGGAATGTTATGTATATCATAACTGCCGCAGATGTCGGTTTGAAATCCGAGCTCGTAGAGCGAGGATTTAAGATATCGAAGGCTTGTTATGATCCATAACATCCGTGATTTCTTCAATAATTTACCGGTTTCAGAAAATAAAGACAATATTAATAAATATATATTTTTTTTAAAAAATTCGCTCCTTATTGGTACTTTCAGAATACTATGATTAATAGAATAATTTTTTTGACATATGTCTATATGACAAATATTCAAATTATGTGCTTTATTCCTCATGTTTAAACCGTATTTAGAACGATACACTAACGTTATCTGTATGTATTATTGAAGAGCATTATACTTTTATTTTATTTTCATTTTGTAGACCGTAGTTGACGAGTCAGTGTGGTAATAATATTATCGTACAGATACAGTTATTACTTAGTTACCGGCCTATTTTTGTACATGTAAACAATGGATTAATATCCTGAACTGGTAAAGAAAATTCCTCGTAACTGCAGTCATTCCAACTTTACAATACCAACGTTTCAGTCATCACAATGACCATTCTTACAGCTAATCAATAATAATAATAATAATAATAATAATAATAATAATAATAATAATAATAATAATAATAATAATAATAATAATAATAATAATAATAATAATAATAATAATAATAATAATAATAATAATAATAATAATAATAATAATAATAATAATAATAATAATAATAATAATAATAATAATAATAATAATAATAATAATAATAATAATAATAATAATAATAATAATAATAATAATAATAATAATAATAATAATAATAATAATAATAATAATAATAATAATAATAATAATAATAATAATAATAATAATAATAATAATAATAATAATAATAATAATAATAATAATAATAATAATAATAATAATAATAATAATAATAATAATAATAATAATAATAATAATAATAATAATAATAATAATAATAATAATAATAATAATAATAATAATAATAATAATAATAATAATAATAATAATAATAATAATAATAATAATAATAATAATAATAATAATAATAATAATAATAATAATAATAATAATAATAATAATAATAATAATAATAATAATAATAATAATAATAATAATAATAATAATAATAATAATAATAATAATAATAATAATAATAATAATAATAATAATAATAATAATAATAATAATAATAATAATAATAATAATAATAATAATAATAATAATAATAATAATAATAATAATAATAATAATAATAATAATAATAATAATAATAATAATAATAATAATAATAATAATAATAATAATAATAATAATAATAATAATAATAATAATAATAATAATAATAATAATAATAATAATAATAATAATAATAATAATAATAATAATAATAATAATAATAATAATAATAATAATAATAATAATAATAATAATAATAATAATAATAATAATAATAATAATAATAATAATAATAATAATAATAATAATAATAATAATAATAATAATAATAATAATAATAATAATAATAATAATAATAATAATAATAATAATAATAATAATAATAATAATAATAATAATAATAATAATAATAATAATAATAATAATAATAATAATAATAATAATAATAATAATAATAATAATAATAATAATAATAATAATAATAATAATAATAATAATAATAATAATAATAATAATAATAATAATAATAATAATAATAATAATAATAATAATAATAATAATAATAATAATAATAATAATAATAATAATAATAATAATAATAATAATAATAATAATAATAATAATAATAATAATAATAATAATAATAATAATAATAATAATAATAATAATAATAATAATAATAATAATAATAATAATAATAATAATAATAATAATAATAATAATAATAATAATAATAATAATAATAATAATAATAATAATAATAATAATAATAATAATAATAATAATAATAATAATAATAATAATAATAATAATAATAATAATAATAATAATAATAATAATAATAATAATAATAATAATAATAATAATAATAATAATAATAATAATAATAATAATAATAATAATAATAATAATAATAATAATAATAATAATAATAATAATAATAATAATAATAATAATAATAATAATAATAATAATAATAATAATAATAATAATAATAATAATAATAATAATAATGGTTTACTTGCCCAACAGTTATGCACCATTAACAGGACAATATAAAGGAAACTATTAACATGTTACATAATTCACATAAAATCAAGTTTTAAATTCAGACATACAGTAAAAATAAATAACAAAAAATATATATTAGCATGTAATAAGAATATTAGATATTACTTGTAAATAACAACTGCCTTAAACTATTATATGTGACATTGAAAAAGTCAACAATATTACAGACTTCATTTGCATTAGTGCACATGATGTTTACTGGAGATCTAGTAAAGCAGATTCGTTCTTGCAAAATTTGTTAAGAAGGCTACACATGTACGAGTTGACAATCTCGGTACAAAAATATTAATGACTTAAAATAGTGGGACAGTCTATAATATTGTTGAGTAATTTATACAAGAACAAAATGGATATGTTTTTTCAGCGATGCAGTAGGGAGTGAAAGTTAAATCGCTGCAACAGAATAACATGGTCTATTCCCCTGGGTGGGTATTGGTTATCTTGTCTGTAATACATGTATTTTAGAAATCGTCTCTGCATTGATTCTAAATCGTTAACATGACAGTTATATATGGGGTACCAAATTAGAGCACAGTATTCTAGTTTAGATAAAACTAAACTGCAATACAGTATGTTTAATAGAGAAACATCATTGAAACATTTTGTATTTCTGACTATAAAACCTAAAAGTTTGTTACAATATGTTATAACATATTCAGTATGATAATTAAATAATAAATTTGATTCAAAGTAGATGCCTAGATCTTTTATTTTAGTAGTGCGCTCAAGAATATGGCTGTCTACACTGTATTCAAATATAATAGGATTTTGTTTACGATGGTACGAAACTACTTTACATTTGGACGGATTTAATTTCAAATTATTATTTGTACACCAGTTATTGATTGTATTGACAGATAATTGTAAAGTATTGCAATCATTTGAGGCAGCTATAGCAGAATATAATTTAAGATCATCTGCAAATAATAAATTCGTACTTTCCAGTTCATCAAACATGTCATTTATATATAAAGCGAAAAGCAAAGGACCTAAATTGGAGCCTTGTGGCACACCGGACGACGCAATAAACGTATGTGATTTGTATCCATTATACTGAACAAACTGTTGTCTCTGATTCAGATACGATTTAAATAATGACAGCAAAGAATTATTAAGACCAAAGTTGTTTAATTTCTGTAATAAGATACTATGATCAATTTGATCGAACGCTTTTTGGATATCCATATAAATGACATCTACTTGTCCTCCTATATCCACAACTTCACATAAATGTTGCGTAAGCACCATAAGATTGGTTGCCGTAGACCTTTGTTCTCGGAAGGCATGCTGAGAGTCTGAAAGTTTATGTTTAACACTTTTATATATATACATGAATATAACATCATTTCAAAAACTTTGGCGAAGTTACACAATATGGATATAGGTCTATAATTGGCAATATTGGCGGGTGCGAGTGCGGGTGCGGGTGCAAGTGTGAGTGTGAGTGTGTGTGTGTGTGTGTGTGTGTGTGTGTGTGACGATTTTCTTCGTCCACGATAACTCTTATAACAAACTTCCAAATATTTCTATTTTCCGTATTTAAACTTTTTGCATTCATATACAGAGTTGATTAGATTTTGGGTAAAATTGGATAACGGGAAGTGACTCTTTACTTGAGCCCATAACAGTTTTTAAAGAAAAGCTATTTTAAAATATAATCCAAAACTTTTCAATTTTAGTATTAAAAACTCCTATATCAAGGGGAACAACATATTCGATTTTAGTTAAAATTAATAAACCAGAAGTAACACTTTACTTAAAGATGTGAAAAGATTTTTGTGAAAAATATATTGATATACTCCAAAACTTGTCAAATTTATTATTTAAAACTTTTATATGAAGAATAACAACATATTATTGGCTAAAATTGATAACCCAGAAATGATACTTTACTTGAAGCTCTCAACAGATTTTCGTGAATAATATAATATAGACCGAGCGCCAAGAAACATTCTGTTTGAAAAAACCGGTGGATTCATTCTGACTGATGATTTAAGTTCAGAAAGACCTAAAGAATGAAATTCTGAATGTTGCCGGACCAAGTCAGTGGTAAATTTTTTTTATAGGGGCTATAAGAATTATTGTTGAAATCGCTGTACCGGACAAGAAAACGTTGTTTATTACTACTAAAAAGTTGTTTCTGTAGGGTATAACATTACAAACTTCACGAATATTATAAAATACAAATTTAATATAGTAAAAAAGCCGCGTGCCTGAGTATTTGGTCGCGAATCTGGGGAACCGGGTTCGATTCCGACCAATGCCAAAAAGAAATTTTTCGAATTTAAATGGCACTAAAGTTACACTAGTGGTGCTCTCTCCACACATAAATGAGTGCATGTGAGGTGACGCCTGGTAAACGCCTGCACGGTTGCCGGATACGACCGATGGTCGTTTTCTATCTTTCCCTCTCCACAGCAGTTTATACCAGCTCCAATGTATTGTAGCGGGCCATATTGTACCCGACACGGTTTAGACGTTTTAGTTATAAAAGAGTTTTCACATAACGTCAAACTATATAGTGTGATAGCTTATTTTGATTTCTGAGTTAACAAATTTAAGTGCAAATTCTAATAGTTGTTCCAGAAAAAGCAGATTGATGATAAAATTTTCTTAGCTAGAGGCCAAGTATATATAACATTTAAACAAGCCTGTGTTGCCAGATCATAGCCCATCGACCCCTTCCGTCCCTGTATTAGTAAAAAATTACGCACTTTATTAAGCTATATCTCTTAAACAATATGATCAAAAAAGTTATTTTTATTTTAATATTTGTCATTTATATATTTCTATAAACTGAGATGTTTTTAATAAAATGGGAAGCACTATTTTGAAGGTACAGTGAAAAATATGACAGTTACTATTGCTTGATATAGAAAACACATACAAAAAGAGCTCTCTTTGATTGCATTTATCTCAAATTTGAGATGGTCAATCGATTTTTACCAATAAGAAAATATGTAAATGTTATATTTTTATATCATAAATGTGCGTTATGCGAGTGGGTTCTACAGTTTTTACTCAACTTAATTATTTTATTTACGATACATATTATATAGGGCGCGAGCAGACACGTGACTCGAGGGACCTTGACGTGCTTAGAATCAGCTGATTTGTGTGCGCATGTCATTTTGACAAGAACATTGTCAATTTGACAACACCAATGTTTTGACTTATTTTGATTTTGAATTGCTAAAATGTTAATATATTATAATTTTTAGGCAGTATAACACATGAAATTAAAATTAATAACGTTTTAGCAGTTAAAAATCAAAATAAGTCAAAACATTGGTCTTGTCAACATGACATTGTTTTTGTCAAAATGACATGCGCACACAAATCAGCTGATTCTAAACACGTCAAGGTTGCTCGAGTCACGTGTCTGCTCGCGCCCTATATTACATGACATGACGTTTTTGTATCACTATTCAATTATCCATTGTTTCATAGCACTCGTTGCTCTCCTATCTGATAACATACATTATCACAACATCCTTCCCTAAGATGGAATCATCTTCAGAACTTCGTACTTGATTGACCAACAATTCTTCCAGAGCGCAATCTTATTGGAGTTGTACCTTTCGAATGCTGATGTCTCGACGGAATAAACTCTTTAGGTAGTGTATCTTTCGAATGCTGATGTCGCGACGGAATAAACTCTTTAGGTAGTGTATCTTCAGTAGTATTTGGTTTCTGCGGTGTATTTTGTGTTGGTATTATATCGTCAATAAAATCAGGGAGTTGATGAAGGTACGGAGCTGGGATAAGATGAAAGCGGTTTCGTCTTACTGTATTCTTACTTGTCTTTACGATGTAACTCCTAGGTTCATCCAATACCTTGATTATTTCACCATGACGCTTCAGGTCGATTATCCAAACATATTCTCCACATTTTAAGGGTCTGAGATCTTTGGATTTACGACGGCGGTCATAATTCTGTTTATATTTTTCTCTATATTTTTCTTCCCTCTCAGCTAAAATACCAGTATCAGTTTTGGAAAGCAGAATATAACGTGTGACTGGTAAATTGTCTCTTAAATTTCTACCATAAAGCATTTCTGCTGGACTAAAACCATTTTCCAATGCTGTATTACGGTAAACTAGAAGGGCAAGTTCTAAGTTGTTCTTGTTTCTCTTCATAAGATTTTTAGCTGTCTTTACTGCAATTTCAGCTGCACCATTTGCTTCATGGTATTGAGGGCTACTTGTAAAGGTAGTAAATCCCCATTCTTTAGCAAATTTTTGAAATTCTGAATTTTCCAGTGTTTGAAATTGAGTTCCACTGTCAGAGAATACTTGTTGCGGAATACCATATCTTGAAAAGATGAGTTTACAATTTAGTATAATATCAGAAGTTGTCATACGATTTAGTTTATTGATTTCAAAAAATCTTGAAAAATGATCTGTTGTGACTTGATACCATTTTTCTTCGAATTTGAAAAGATCTATAGATGTTTTCTGCCAGGGATAGTCGGGAAATTTGGAAGGTATTAGTGGTTCATGAAGATTTGTCGAGTGTTGAACACATGTAGGACATGATTTAATTTTTGCTTCAATATCTTGGGATATATTAGGCCACCACATAGTTCGTTGTGCTCGTCTTCGTGTTTTGGTGATTCCCAAATGACCAAAGTGCAGTTTTTCTAGCATAATGTTTTGAAGTTCCTTTGGTACTATCATTCGATTTCCTCTAAGCAGAATTCCTTCAATTACACTGAGTTCGTTTCGAATAGAATAATATTTTTGTAGTTCAGCAGACAAACTTGGTTTATTCGGCCAACCTTTTTCGATGAATTTCTTGAGTTCTGCGCACGTTGAATCTTTCATTTGTGAATTAATCACTTTTGTAACATTTTCGTCTGTTGTATTAATACTTTTTAGTGAAACTTCATGGATAAAAGCATCGACTTCTTCGCTTAGTTCACCTTTAAGATCGTCATACTGGAGTGGTTTTCCGGACAGAAGATCAGCAATATGTAGATTCTTTCCAGGTGTATAAACGATGTCATAATCATATCGCATCATACGCATTCTAAAGCGTTGAAGTCTTGGAGTCAGATCATCTAAATTCTTTGTTTTGAAAATTTGTAAAAGAGGTTTATGGTCTGTTTCGGCAGTATAATGTTTTCCCAGTAAGAAATTCTTCAATCTGTCGCTGGCCCAAGTTATTGCGAGTGCTTCGCGCTCTATGTTCGCATAATTTTTTTCTGAATCTGTTAGAGTCCGAGAAATATAGGCTACAGGCCTTTTCCCTTCACCTTCTTCTTGAAGAAGTACGGCACCTATACCTTTCGTCGAAGCATCACAGGAAATCATTATTGTTTTTGAAGGATTATACATCGCTAAACATGGTGATGATATTAATTTGTGCTTGATTTTCTTGAATGCTTCTTCTTGTGCAGGTCCCCATACAAAAGTGTTCTTTGAGCTTAGTAGGCCAGAGATAGGTTCCATGATTTCAGATTTGTTTGGAATGAATTTTGCTAGAAAATTTACCATTCCCATAAATCTCTGTACTTCTGTGATATTTATCGGAGCATCCATTGCCTTTATTGCTTCTACTTTTGCTGGATCAGGTTTTATGCCTTCTTTGGACAAGACAAACCCTAAATATGTGACTGTTTCTTTACAGAATTCAGATTTATCTTTATTCAGAGTTATACCAGCATCTTGAATCTTCTGTAGTATGTTTCGAAGACATTCATTATGTTCTTCTTTGTTTCTGCCCCAAACAATACAATTTTTTGCTCCTGTAAGAATTTGGTGCATTCTTCTTTGGAACTCTTCGGGTGCAGAAGTGATGCCAAATGGAAGTCGAACAAATTTAAATCTTCCAAATGGGGTAATAAATGTGGTATAATCCTGAGATTTTTTGGCTAATTTCAGTTGCCAGAACCCATGGTTTGCATCCAATTTGCTAAAGTATTTACCTTCATTGAGTTCAGCAAGAGATAATTCTATTCTTGGAATAGGATGAAATTGACGTTTAACACTCTTGTTGAGTCTCGAAAGGTCGACGCAAATTCTAATGCCCCCACCTTTTTTAGGTGCAACAACCATCGGAGCACACCATTCGGTTGCATGGGAAACCGGTATTATAACTTTTTTGTCCACCATTTCCTCAAGTGTTTTCTTGACTTTGTCTTTTAACGGAATAGGGACAGCTCTTGGTGAAGAGATTGCATACGGCTTCGCGTTTTCTTTCATTTCTATTCTATATTCTTCTCCAACGCTACCTAACCCACGAAAAAGTTTTGGGAACTCTTCAATCCAATTATTTTCCTTTTTTATTGCATAAATTCGTTTTACTAAGCCAAGATTTTGGCACGAATTTCGGCTCAGCAAAGCAACGTTAATTTCTTCAGATATATAGACATCTTCAACGGTTTCTTTATTTTTATATTTCAATTGTAGTTTAACAGTGCCTAATATATTCAAGCGTTCTTGCTTTTTTGCGCTGAAAACATTGCTATTGCAGGACTTCAGAGATAAATCAGAAATAAATTCTTTTATGACATAAGCTGGTACCATTGTTACATCTGCAGCAGTGTCTAACTTGAATTTAATTGTTTTTTGAATTTTTTCTCCATACTTTATTTGTATTTCTTCAGTCCAAGCGTCATTGGAGATACTGCTCTTGATACAGCCAACAAATAAGTTTTCGTCATTGTCTGTTTTTCGAACTTCATGAACGAAAGATTCATCGTCATTATCCGATTCAGAACAATAAATTACTTGAACATTTTTCTTTTTCTGAAAACATTGTTTGCTATAATGTCCTATTTTCTGACATTTTCCACATTTTGCATTTTTTGCTGGACATTCTGAAAGTTTTCCATGCCAGTCATATCCACATCTTGTACATTTTTTGTTGTCTTTTTCAAAAATTTTCTCCTTCTTTTGAAAATTCTTTTTGTAATTTTCTTTCGAGTTATTTCTTTGTTGATTTCTTGTAACGACAGCAACATTTTTTTCTTTTAAATCTTCTTTTTGGCGAATGAGTTCTTCATACTGTCTAACACATGTAATAGCTTTTTCTAACGTGAGATCAGGATCTAATTGTAACTTGTCACTAATATGAGTATCTCGCATGCCTATGATAAGCACTAGTAGGACCATGTCGTCATTTAATTTTTCCCAATTGCACGTTTTCGCTAAACTGTGTAAATCAGTTATAAATTTTTCAGCAGAATCGCACCCTTGTGTGTGTCTTAAAAATTTAGTTCTTTCATAGATTATATTTCTACGGGGTACAAAGTAATTATCAAACTCCTCTAATGTTTTGTCAAAAGTTGTTGGTGCTGGTGAAAAGGAAGCAAAAACTTCTTCAGCTCGTTCGCCCATATTATATATAAGAACATCTATCTGCCTATTTTGACACGCGTCATTTAAACCGGATCCTCTTCTATATCGTTGGAAACGATTTTTCCACTGCGCCCATTCAGTAGGTTTGAAACTAAACGGTTCAGGAAGTGGTAATGACAAATTAATTTGTTGGGACGGTTGACTTTCTTGGTCTCCTTTAGGCATTGTGACCTAATTCCTTTGACGTATTTAGTATATCACGCACAAACAATTCGCTAATACGCTGCCACCATGTTATATTTTTATATCATAAATGTGCGTTATGCGAGTGAGTTCTACAGTTTTTACTCAACTTAATTATTTTATTTACGATACATATTATATATTACATGACATGACGTTTTTGTATCACTATTCAATTATCCATTGTTTCATAGCACTCGTTGCTCTCCTATCTGATAACATACATTATCACAACAGTAAATATTATTGTTCTGTACAATAACCAGCTACTGAGAGAGTAAGCCAGCTCAACTTGGCGCCGGTTCCAAGCCCGAGTAAATGTTGAGGGTTGGTGGCAGGAAAGGCATTCGACTGTAAAATCTTCACCGAAATCAAAGACGGAAAGTGTAGAATCGGAAAGAGCTAGGGTGTTCCTCGCAAGTGACATGCAGTTGTAGCCTCGCCTGACCCCTGTGCCAAGTCGGTTAGGACTACCCCGTCATGGACGGTCGGGGTTAGAGAAGCCAGTCCTTAAATCATCAATCATAATGAATCCACCGGTTTTTTCAAACGGAATGTTTCTTGGCTAAAATTGATAAACCGGAAGTGATACTTTATCTGAAGCTCTGAACAGATTTTCGTGAAAAATAAATTAATACAGTCCAAAACTTTTGAAATTTGATATTTCAGATTTTTATATTAATGAGAACAACATACTATTTTTTTACTACTTTTAACCCAGTTGTATGTTACATTATTTATTATTTTATCTTATTTATTTATTCTTTTATTCAATTCCGTCGATCATTTTATCTTTGATTTTAATATGTTTTAATATATTTTTTGGATAATTATACCGTACCGTGATTAACTCTGAGAATGGTCATTGCTCATTACAATGACCGAAACTTTGGTATAATCAATTAAAGTTGAATGACTGCAGTTCCGACTAATTTTCTATTTCTACACTCTTTATCAACTCCCAGTCCATCAACGTTTCTATTAACATATTTTTTTTTTAGTTACAACGGAAAGGTTGCTTTGGAGTCAGTGACCTTGGGTTTGGCAGGACGCCTAACAGATGAGAATCATATCAAGCAATTCAAGAAGCTGTTGAAGGATCAAAATTTCGAAACTTTCCGCGACGCAGCCATTGAAATTGTAGACCAGAACATGGCATGGGCAGAAAGCTACAGTGCTGAAATCGGGTCCATCCTCAACAAGAAGAGAACTGATACTGGTGCAGCTGCTGGAATCATCGCTAATAAATATGTTTTTGTTTTCCTGGGATTAATATCTATTTATTTCTCGTTATTTAAACAATAAATTTTTGTCACGGATGTCACAACTAAACATCAAAAAATTTAATTAACAATAACGAAGGGGAAATATGTAATTATATTGTTTTATCTCTAAAAGTGAACAGATGATGTAATATAAAGTGTGTACATATTGAAATAAAATTATATATTTCTAAATAATTTTGTGTTTTTAGCTGTGTAAAGCAACAAAATAAATAAGTGTCTAAATGTACCTTAAATTAATGCCTGTTAATTAGATTCATTGACGAGAGGAAGTCATGTCTTTGAAATTAGCCTATTTGCATTTCTGGCATGTTACAATTTATATTAATTTTATAGTTATTTTAAATATTGTACCGTGTGAGCTCCGCGCTAGCAGCCGGGCTACGTAAACAAACAAGCTGCGACCTGTTTAATTACTTCCCGTCGCCTGAACCTTTTGTGTTCATTTTTATTATGCGGTCGAACATTCTAGAGCTTTTCTAGAAGATAATGACAGCTGTATAGAAGGGACGAAGCTATGCTCGAGAGTTAGTTGAGTCCCTGATCACACAACTTTAGTTATGTGATGAGGGGTTGACTTACATAGTCAGCTGCGTTAATTACATAGTTCAGTTCCATTAGTGAAGACAGACACTTACATTAGTGCAGTTAGTTACATAGTGAGTTAGTTAGTTAGTTAGTTACGAAGTGAGTTAGTTAGTTACATAGGGAGAGTTATAGAGACATTCACATGGAGTGCTAGAGAGTTAGAGAGAAGCACATCAGTATCAAGGTGAGCGAATGCAGTTGGTGTCGAGTAGATACTCGGGAAGTAACTGGTAAACTGGGATAGCTGTGGATGTGAATACTCGGTAGTGTTGACGAGAATTGGGAAGCTATTGTGTACAAGGACAGTAACAGCGAGTCTGGAAGTTACTGGTATATTGGGCTAGCTGTGGAAGTTTGGCAACCTTATACACATTTGCGTAGCATACTGTTTGCACTATATACATACTATACTTTCATATTTTATTATAGAACTATTTAATCGTACTAAGATTCAAATTTAATCGTTTCTCTCTCTTAATTGACTGAATTTTTATCAAAAATGTTAAACACAAGTAATGAATAATCTAAGGCGCAAAGGTTAAAAATTAATATATAATTAAAATAAATTTCTTAATATAATGGTACTATTATGCAACGAGTACTAGACGTATGAAGTATAATTGAACTTTTTTTTAACAAAAACCGAACATGTCCAAAAATTCTAATTTTGAGGAAACAAAAAACTTTGCCTGGTAAACGCCCGCAAGGTACAAATATGTCATCATCATTACCGATATCTGCGTACAAAGCAGATTGGCACACCCAGCAATGGGTAATATGCCGTGATGATATATTTATTTATTTATTTATTTTAAAAACTTCTTATTTCCGAACCGTTCAATGTATAAGCAATAAAATAAGGATTTCAGTTTGAAATTTTATTTTATACATCCATCATTTATTTAAAAATGCAAACTAAGCAAATGATTACTAAATAAAATTAGTACATTTCTCATAAACATACTTAAACTTTAAACACGGTAAATAAGTAATAATTAAATAAATATTGCATACTTTTTCTTTAAAAATGCAATCTGTATTAGCCAATTAGCTGACATGATAGATATCTTATCGATACTAACACTATAAATATGAGGTACAAAATATAAATGCATATGTTCTAATATTGATTTAGTAAGCACTGTAAGTACCAATATATTTTTATTTATTTATTTATTTATTTTAGCTAGATAACTTCATAATTTGTTTATCCTTTAAAGAAGACATAAATACCTGCCGGAATTAATGGTTTGCATAATTTTTTGTTTCAAGTAGTGATGTGCGATCTAAATCGATATTTTTAGAAAATCGATCTTTGTTCGGCGATTTTTTAATGAATCGATATTAGGAAGTGAAAATCGAATCGCTATTTTAGAGTTGACAACATTGCTTTTCACGCAATGACGCAATTCGCGAATAAAAGAAGCTATCATACGGGTTAAAATAATAATAAAAATTTATTTTATTTATTTTTCAATGTTACAAAAGTATCGGGTGTGAAATTGAAATACGTAATGTAACATAGAGAATCCAATATTGTGTTTTAAATATAATGATTGTTGCTTCCCTATTCAAGTATGTTACATTACATATTACAATGCTACAGATACCGTCTGTAGCATTAAAATATAGCACAGTTTCTATTAATCTTCAAATGTTTCATAGTGGAACAGCTTAAATATAAAAAAAATATCGTTATTTTTCATTGTTACACAATTCTTATTTGTGTTCTTGTAATGTAATTACCTATCGTAAAATGAGGAAATAAAATTTAGTTAATTCTAATTGTTACATAATTTTCTTCTCCTGATATGTGTATCGATTGCTGAATTCAAGTTTCTGTTTTTCGGAAAATCGATCTTTCGTGAGCGATTTTTTTAAATTATCGATTTGTTTTGTAAGAAATAAAGTAATATTAAGCTGTGTCCCCACTGCGTCTGCCTTGCTATTCGGCTTGACCGAACGATGTCACATTTCAATTTTATGTTTAGATTCACCAAAGAAAACCGCAATTTTTATTACTAAAGTCCCAAAGAACGATATATATATATATATATATATATATATATATATATATATATATATATATATATATATATATATATATATATATATATACCGGGTGTCTTAGGCCGACCGACACATGGGCGATTAACATGTAAAATTAGTTAATTGTGAATAGTATCTCCCCAGTGCAAGATATTAAGATGAAATTTCTATTTCTATGGATTTCAATTCAAATCAGTCAATTTACAAGTGTAATATTAGAATAAATTAAGAAAAATTGTAGAAGTACCATGAATGTTATTCATATCTTGAAAATAATAGTATCTAAGCAACAGCTCTGATAGAGTAGGGGTAACGTGCGCGCTTCACAATTTAGAGAGTCGGGTTCGAAACCAACCGACAGCAATATTTATTTTTTAATTTTTTCTTTTCAAAATAATTTTTATTATTAATATGTTTTTAATCTTTTATTAATATTTAATTTAATAAAGTGGATACATTGTACGTAACAAGATTTATTTATTTAAAATTAAATATTAATAAAAGATTAAAAACATATTAATAATAAAAATTATTTTGAAAAGAAAAAAATAAAAAATAAATATTGCTGTCGGTTGGTTTCGAACCCGACTCTCTAAATTGTGAAGCGCGCACGTTACCCCTACTCTATCAGAGCTGTTGCTTAGATACTATTATTTTCAAGATATGAATAACATTCATGGTACTTCTACAATTTTTCTTAATTTATTCTAATATTACACTTGTAAATTGACTGATTTGAATTGAAATCCATAGAAATAGTATCCCCGGATAAGCATGCAAAATTTCATCTTAATATCTTGCACTGGGGAGATACTATTCACAATTAACTAATTTTACATGTTAATCGCCCATGTGTCGGTCGGCCTAAGACACCGGGTATATATATATATATATATATATATATATATATATATATATATATATATATATATATATATATATATATATATAGTGTGAACACTGAAAACCATGACATAGGCGTTTAACATGGGAAAACAGTTTTTTACAAATATCATCTGTCCCGCAAGACTATAGTGGGAATTTTTAATACTCCTAATTTAATGGCTTATTATTGAAATATTTGCGAAAGTTTAATGCTATTTGACAGTTATTACTTATAATTTATTAAAAACAGTAATCATGAAAACGTATTCTGTAGCTGAATTGGTTAGATCAGGGCATCGTAATAATTATTCAAAGTTCAAATATATGATATAATATCGAATATTAAACATTTTTTTTTATAGCATTCCCAAAAATCTTCGTTCGGTTGTTTATTGCACAGCTTTACGTCATGGAGACAAAACAGACTGGGACTTCTTATGGAAGAAATTTACAGAATCTAATATCGCAGCGGAGAAAATTGGAATTCTCAATGTTTTAGGTTGTTCTAGCGACGAAAACATTTAAAAAAAGTAAAGTTACAAATACTATAATACAACATAATGAGTGAACAATTATTTTTATATGAAATTTTTACTTTAGCTTTTTATTTTTCTTGTATTTATACTATACAGTGCACAGCAATTATTTTTTCAAGTAAAATAATTGAGAGAGTATTTAAAATTTCAATTTCAATTATAAAGTATAGTTATTAATTGAATTATTATTTTTCTAGCAGTAATTAATTTGAAAAGGAGAAAGTGATTGTACATGTAATTAATTTCGTACTTTTATTTTTCCAAAATTTCTGATAGTTTTAGGGTAGAATTTCAAAGATTATTCATTAAAATATAAACATGTACCTATATTAGCGCAGTCGTCAAGAAGATTAATATGGTTTTAAATCGGGAAAAAGATTTAATTATTGGAATCGGTTTATTGTAGGCCTCTTTTAGACACTCATTTTTCCCCTCTGGCAACCACCCCCCCCCCTACTATACTGGCCCGCCGCTTCAAATGAGACGGCACCGCTCGAGGCCATACGAGAATACAGGCCTGAATACTCAGTTCGTGACATCACAGCGAGCCTCTTGCTGACACGCCACGCCTCGAAAGCTAGCATTGTAAGCATAGGAAATATACGGAATTTTAAATAAATACGATTGGAGAATGTGATTTATAAAGATATACAACTCTTAAATAACTATTTAAATATTATGTACTACTTATTTTATATTTATAACTAAACAAATTAAATAAGAAATAAGTTAGAAATGGCCTATATACGAGGGTTGTCTCAAAAGTAAGTTACACTATTTAAAAAAAAAAAAAATAACGCCCAGAATTTGTTTAAAAGGTTATATTTGTGAAAACTAAATATATTAGTTATTTTTCTACGTAATCTCCTTGAATTTCAATACATTTTTGGTATCGTGGTAAAAGTTTTTTTAATCCAGCGTCATACCATTCTGCCGCCAAACTGGTTAGCCATGTCTGAACTTCTTCTTTGAGATTTTCTTAGTTTGCGAAGCGTCTTCCCCCAAGGTGTTCTTTCAGCTGTGGAAACAGATGAAAGTCGCTTGGAGCGAGATCAGGGGAGTATGGTGGGTGTCCGAAAACATCCCATCGAAACTCTTCAAGCAGGTCTTGAGTTTGACGAGCAGAGTGTGGACGAGCGTTGTCGTGCAACAAAAACACTTTTTTCGTCAACTTTCCCCTCCTTTTGTTCTGGATCGCCCTCCTGAGTTTTTTTAACACCTCACAATAGCGTTCAGCTGTTATCGTAGTCCCACGTGGTAGGTAGTCAATCAGCAATATCCCCTTCGAATCCCAGAAGACCGTCGCCATAACCTTCCCAGCTGATTCCACAACTTTCGCCTTTTTTGGAGTTTGCTCGTCCTTCCCTTTCCACACCATGCTTTGTCTTTTGGTTTCAGGCGTCCAGTGATGGATCCAAGTTTCATCCCCGGTCACAATTCGGTCGAATAGGCCATCTCCTTCATCCTCAAAAAACTGCAGAAATTGACGAGCAGCGTCAACTCTCTGCTCTTTGTGGTGGTCTGAAAGGAGCCGTGGAATCCACCTTGCACACACTTTGGACAGATGCAGATCATCAGAAATGATTCTGTGAAGCGATGCACGGCTAATTTCAACATTAGGCGGGAGTTGTGAATGAATTTCGTCGAGCGTAAGGCGACGATCGGTGTCGACGACTCTTCGGACATCTTCAACAATGTTCGGGGCCCGTGAAGTGGATGGGCGGCCGCTTCGTTGTTCGTCGTGTATTGTTGTCCTGCCTTCAATAAATGATTGGCGCCAACGAGAAACCATTGGCCTCGACATAACGTTCTCACCGTACACACTGCACAATTCACGGTGAATTTCAGTTGCATTTTTATTTTTTGCCGTTAAAAAACGAATCACACTGCGTACTTCGCAATCGGCGGTAGAAGTAAGTGGTAGCTCCATAGTGGCTTGAGCGCAACTGACAAATGGGTCATGGCGGCCGCTTAGGAATTTTACAGTGCTGCCACCACACTCGGACGAAAGTTCCATGCGAATCCCAGACGTATCCTGCCTACCGCGCGGATATAAAAAAATAGTGTAACTTACTTTTGAGACAACCCTCGTATACAGGGTGTCCCATAACTTCAGGTACATATTAGAAATGCATATAGTTCTTAATGTCCTGATTACGGAACAAAAAGATTTTTTTCAAAATTCCTATAATTAAGGGTAGTTCACTTAAGAAGAACATTTTTTGTACCCCTGGATACTATAATATTTGGAATAGTGAAATTAGTTATAACTGTTACATTAAAT
>OY720449.1:25526246-25636246 GCA_963082715.1 Harpalus rubripes | reverse complement strand
CCCAATTGACGATTGAACGTTTACTCCACATTTTCCTACTTGACTTCGTAGGCGATTTAAAGATTTACAAATAGACCATTTCTGGTCATTACCGGGTAGGTTTCGATGATATTTCTTATAAAACGGATCAAATTGTGAAGAACCGAAGAAACGGTTATCAAAAAATAGTTTTTCTATTGAAACTACGCCGATTACATTAAGAGAAATTAATTAAATTAAGGGCCAGTTTTACAATCTGCTGTTAAAACTCACATTTAAACAAACAATATTAAGGCCCTGTATTTCCATCTCTCGATAAACTGTCTGTTAACTTAATTGTAATTTAAAACAAAAAATGTTGCATCGAAAAATTGACACGAATAATTTTAACAATTTATGCAACAATATCGATAGTATATTTTTCATTTTAATTGACACTTCAGTTAACAATCAGTTTCACTAAATACGAAAATATTAGGCTTAATCGGATTATTGACAGCAATGATAAATTTGTCATCTGACAGTTCTTTTAGTTGAGTTTTGTTCAACTGGCAGTTAAATTTTTTTATCTACTCCTGTTAATTTATAAGTATGTATGTAATTGTGAGATCTGCTTATATTTTTTGTCTTCTCAAATATTATTACCTAATATATTGTATTCATTATGTACCTTCTGTATTGTATTCAATTTGTATGTTTATTAAGTTATGATTAATTTTATTATGTGGCTATAAAAATTAGTGGTATACATTATGTCATGTGTATAGTATTTAAAAACTATGTTGTAACTACATTTATTATTATTGTGCTCTGTGCTATGTAAGGTGGACGTTGTGAAATAAAGCAATTAAAGAGAGTTTTTCCGAAATCGACACTAAAGTACACGATATCACTCCACGAAGTTGGACAAAATAGTAGCAAAAGTAAGACTTTACAGACTCATGTCAAAATTTAACTTTACTTTAACACCTGTCAAAATAGAATGACAGATAAGTACTTACGTAAAGTTAAATTTTGACATAAGAGTCTGTAAAGCTTTAGCTACTTTTTTCGATAACTTCGCGGAGTGATATTGTGTCAATTTCAGAAAAAATATACGAGTATATACCTCAGCACTATAGTTACTTAAGTATTAAGGGCAGTAAATGTTTCCTACTGGTTGAGGATGATTTTAGAGTTCGAGACGAAGTCGAGATCTCCAATACATCCGATATCGGTAGAACAGCACTTTCTGAGTGCGTTTTTTTTGCACGATCAACTTAAAAAAAATTTAAAAATCTGATGTGGACACCACACGACTTCCTTGTACGCAATACTAATATGAAGTATAGACTCAATTATAAAATTGCACGTATTTGACGTAATTTGACATTAACATCTATTTTTAATTTTTTTGTTATTTTTTATCCTAATCCATAGCAAGTTTCATTAGAAAAACCAAAAAGTATATAAATTTTAAATTTACATATCTCGCTTATACAAAGGGCTAAGTTAATAATACTTGATGTGCTAGACGCAGAATTTAATTCTCTAAAACTCTTATTTGAAGCATTTATTTCTAAAATCAAAATGAAACCATTTTATTCAAGAAAAACTGTTAACAACTTCAGGTAGTATATCACTTCCGGTTAGCCTGTTTTAACCAAAATCTGCTATGTTATTCCAATTGATATAAAAGTCTTATATACTAAATTTGAAAAGTTTTGGATTATATTTCAATATAATTTTTCATTAAAATTTATTATAGGCTTCAAATACATTACCATTTCTGGAAATTATGTAATGACCAAAAAGGGAGGTGCACAACTAGATGTTATAGAAGTCCTAAATACAAAATTTCAACTTTCTACGGCTTACCGTTTTTGAGTTATGCGAAATACGTACGTACGTGCGTACAGACGTCACGACGAAATTAGTCAGAATGAATTCAGGGATGGCCAAAATGGATATTTCCGTTGAAATTTGGAAACCGAAATTTTTCGCGAATACAATATTTCCTTTACTTTGTACAAGGAAGTAAAAATTAGATTTGAAAATTAATTTGACATATCAAAAAAATTTGGTAGTCATTTTTAAAGTAAGCTTTGATACCGGTAATTTTTAAATAAAGCTTACTTACTGCCTTGGAAACCCTATCGGTAAATATTTTTTTTTAAACGGTCGTGCAAAAAAGTATGAAGCTTAACATCTAAATCTACGCCAAAAAATCTTTAAAAAGTATATTACAGTTTAATGAATAACAATTAAGACATTCTAGAAATACAGATTGCTTTTAATTTTGGAGCTTTAATAGAAAAAATAGTGGATGACATTAAATAAAAGGAAATGTAAAAAGTTAGAAAATTAATATACTCGTATATTCCATTGTAGAACTTTCTGCGATATAAAAGAAATATTCTAAAATAAGATCAATTATTTGCCCATTAAAAAATGCTAAAACTAAAAGTATACTCGTATTCATAGAGTATTAAATTAGAATAGTAATTTTTTAACTCTACAATCAAAAAATAAACAAGTGTTTCAAATTAAGATTATTGTACTGATTTTTTTTTTTTTTGATGAACTTATAAGATAATTCATTAGATAAGATATTTTTCTAGGTATATAGCTAGGATTTTTTATGATTACAAAATTTTATGTATTGTGTTAATATTTAAAACACGGTAAGTACCTGTCCTTTTAATTAGGTCATATAATTTCTACCTATCTGACGACAATAGAATAATACCTAGGTATTTATGTGACATGAGTAAAAAGTACAATCTTATTTCATTCGTAAGATTTTACATACTCGCCTCGTGAATTAAAACACTTTTTACTCTAGTGACGTTTTTTTACGTCCACAATAGTGAAAGAAAATGCCCTATCGTTTAATTTTTTCACCTATTTAGATTAAAAAAGTGGACATTTTTTCACGCTTTTTTTTAACAAATATTAAAAAATTGTCACTCGAAATTAAGGATATTTTATGTATTTGCCAAACTTTCCGCTTGTAAATTATATATATATCGTGAAATGAAAAACATAATTTGTAATATAATTTTAAAGTTATTTATTTGTCATTTGAAATGAAGTTACGGAAGTTAGTTAGAACTTAGTCAATAAATTATTTAAGTATCGTTGTGAGTAAAAATTAACCAGCCAGTATTTTTGAATTATTATTTATAATTTGATAGTTTTAAGTCAGCCTGAACAGTTTTTAATTCCCCAGTTATTAATTTAATAGTTTTGGCAGTTTTAATTCACTATAAGTTAATTTGATAGCTATGACAGTTTAAAGTCTCCCAAAAATTATTCTGGTAGCATTTCAAAAGATTATTGGTTGAGATCTTTATGAAGGGGAAAGAAAAAATGGTGAAATATGTAATGTATTATTTTTCGAGTGAACTACATTATAATAAAATTATAAAAATATGAACCATATATCTTATTTTCAATAGTTCTAATGTAAGTCTCGTATAAAAGTCTAAATTATTTTTCAATTTCAAAGTATAAATGTGTATGTAGATACGCTACCAATATTATGTATTAATGTAGGGATAATGAGAAATAATTGGAGATACAGTCGTGGTAAACAGTGTTTATTAAATAATTTAATTTACTTTCCTACGTTTCGATTCCAAAGCAATCATCATCAGGAATAGTTAAAGTACAGTTGGAAAATAAAATTATTACATTACAAAACCGAAAATGTAAGGATGAAAATGTCAAAAAATATCAGAGGTAATAAAATACGTGCAATACATCAGAAACAACTAAAGATAACTAATGTTGTAGTTGTTTCTGATGAAATGCACGTATTTCATTATCTCTGATATTTTTTGACGACATTTTCATCCTCACATTTTTGATTTTGTTATGTAATGATCCTATTTTCCAACTGTACTTTAGCTATCTCTGATGATGATACAATCAAGTAATACCAATAAATTTATTATGTATTAATATTCTAGCCGAAATAAAGCTATATTATTAATAAAAAACTATTATTGACTATTTTATTTTAGATACACAATGCTGCTTAGTTTAGTTTTCTTTTTCTTAGGAGCATTAAATGCTCTTGCATTACCAGTTGAAGAAACGATAACTAAAGTGAATGATAAAAGTTATTTTCTTCCTAATACATTCATACCAAAAAGTTACATAATAGAAATTGATGTGAGCACATCATTTATTAATATTGAGAAAAGAGAATTTCTCGGAAATGTTGTTATTAAAGGAAATGTAATGGTTAAAGACTTAAATGAAATTCGTCTTCATGCTGCTGTTGGTATAGAAGTTGCCAAGGAAAATATTAAAGTGAATTCAAATCCTGTAAAATCACATACATTTGATGAAAAAAGAGAATTTTTGATATTAACTCCCAGTAGCCCACTTCTAGTTGGAGAAACTACAATAAAAATTTCTTACAAAGGCAGATTACAAGATGATATGAAAGGATTTTATGTCAGTCAGTATAAAGAAAACGACAAAACTGTAAAGTAAGTATAATTTGTTTAGAATATTAATTCATACTAATATTAGAATATGATTTGAATAAAATCACTTATTAAATAAGGATCTTCAATTACACGAGGCAAGTTTACTCGTTGCTAGCGTGCTACTAAACCTGCCAGATTGTGGGCGAGCAGATTTTGCTAGCGAGTTTGCTATGTACACGTCAGATGGCCCCATACACAATATCAATCCAAAACTTCATAAGAAGTTAGTTCATGCTGGTTTGTGCTAGAATCTTAAAGTTTGTACTGTTTATTTGCGCCAATTGTTAACATTGAAATGGAGAATCTGGCGTGACACTAAAAGTAAACCCAGGCCCGGATACGGCCACCGGGCAACCGGGCAAATGCCCGGTGGACCGAACCTTAAAATCGAGCCGGCCTTTCTGCAATTTTTAAATAAATAATCAAAAGAATTTTTTTTTTCTAATCTTAGCCAAAACGGCTATTTTGATGGTTATATTCCGGGTGTCTACTTTTTTGTGGATCATAGGAAATATAATGTTAAAATTTTCATAGTGTTGTAAATTCTGCTTTATTAATACATTTTATTTTGCGTTTATCTCATGACAAGAACCTATTATATCAATAAATTTACGCTCAATTCATCCAGTTTTTAATTCTGATCATTTTTTGTATTTACACTTTATAGTTCTAAAATTAATAGGCCAGAATTTACAGTCAAAATTATACCTTTGTATTTTCTAAGGTCCATAAAAAAGTACACACCTGGTATATATTTGCAAAACCATTAAAAACACTAAATTCCAGAATTTTTTTTTGCATTTTTTCTGAAAAAAAGTAGGTACAGTTTAATTCCTATAAAATGAATGCAATACAACTATCCGAGTTTAGTCAAAGTTCTGTGGGTTGGGTTACGGTTACTTTCAATTATTTTTTTTTTTAATTTGCAAGCGAAAACATCACATTTTTCACACATACAGCCTAATAATCATTTTTCTATACGCCTATAAAATACATGAAACCACTCGAATTTCGCCAAACTGAGTTTACTGCAAGAGGTGACGTAACGTTCAAGTATTTTTTAAAAATTTGCAAGCGAAGAAGTCATAATTTTCAGAAGAGCCTTTAGAAGAAGTAAACTCCGACTTTATTTTTGCAAAAAAATAAAATAATATAAATATCTGCTTCCGCGCTCTAATTTTTTGTTTCTTTATTATATGTTTGTTAAAAGTAGACATTGCAACAAAAAAAATGGAATTTTAAGGGTGGCAAGTATTCCAGAATCCAACTTCAAAAACAATAATAATTTAAAATTATTCTTTTCCAAATTGGGATTAATTTTGATTTGGGCCAATCTGCTACTATTTGCCCGGGCCGGCGTTAGACCTCGTATCCGACCCTGAGTAAACCCCTTTTGTTTATAACAATATTTGGATAATAAGACGACAAACAGTTAGTATGCTAGGTTTGTGCTGCTCAGATTCAAATTATGAAAGTTTGTGCTGTTTATTTACATCTACTATTAACAACTGAAATGGGGAACTGGCATGACACCAAGAGTAAACTCCTTTTGTATAAAACAATATTCGGGTAATAAGAACATCAATAGTTATTGCTAGGTTTGTGCTAGCAGGCAAGTGTAGGGATACCGAACACCACAATCATTTTTATAATTTTTCGTTGGCTAATTCTTTTGACAGAATGGGAGATGGGCCAAATTTTTATCTATGAGCAATCCAATATTTCCTCTACCTTTTTTATTATTATTTTCTTCTATTTTGTTTTTAATACCTTCCTGAAATAAAATATTAATTAATAACACCTGCTCTAACCACCTAAGCCGACATTTTTTTAACTAGAACCAGACAAAAGTAGAAACGGTACAGAAAATACCAGCTCTTGCTTCCACACGCCTTATATTACACGAGTCTATAATTTCATACGGGATCCGGAAAATTCATCGCCCACAATTCACGCTGAGAAAATTCACCGCGGAAAGTTCATCGCACACAATTCACCGCGGGGAAATTTTTTGCCATTATTTGGAAGTGCATTTTGTAATAAAATATTTATTAGGGTTCTATAGTAACAACAGTACTACGAAAGCTTAGAGGGGCCACAGAAAAAAGTAATTTATTCTTGAAATTTCAACGTTTTTCCTGAAATTTCGCCTTTTCGAAAAGTTGAAATTTCAACTTTTTTCTTGAAATTTCAACTATTTTCTTGAAATTTCAACTTTTTGAAAAGGTGAAATTTCAACGTTTTGTATAGTAGAATATTATACATCTATGTGGAGATCAACCCAACAGCCTACCCTAACGTGCACATATCACACAGTTTCATTCACAGACAATGTACGAGATTTCAAACAGTATAATAATCCCTTTATTTAAGATTTCTACAAGAAAATACAACTAGAAAAGGTGAAATTTTTAGAAAAAAATTGAAATTTCAACTAATTGAAAAGGTAAAATTTCAAAAAAAAGGTGAAATATCAAGAAAAACGTCGAAATTTCAAGAATAAATTATTTTTTTCTGTGGCCCCTCTAAGCTTTCGTACAGTACTTATTTTTTCCAACATTAAATTCCAGCCCCTCATTCATTCCAGTTAAAACTACGATTAATGTAGTATTTGCCGTTAGAAATGTTATATTAAGCATCGATGGGAGCCAACACGGAGCGAATGGAAGTGTTTGGATTCCGGCGGATCACCAGTGTAGCGTTTTATCAAATTGTTTCCACAAAAACATCCAATTTTACAAAGAAAACCACTGTTATATAATATATTACGTAACTTAACCGCGGTGACCAAGGTGAAGAGTTTCGGAATGTAACCAAAACATAATTTCAGGATCAAGGTTCCATTTCGGAATGTGGTTCCTTTTTCGTGACCACAAGGACCATAATTTTTTTGTTGTTTTTGTGGTCATTTTATTATTTCTTATAATACCTATATTAAATAAAATTGTATAAACATATAATTATTATTAATATATACTGATATGTATAATATTTACGGTAGTATAAAATAGACAAGTAGAGTTACGTTGTCACTTATTTCTAATGATACGGTGGTTCCCTGCTTTACCGACACATTAACCAAGATGTTTCGAATCACAATCACTTTTTAATAACCATAACATAACCACGTGATCCACAAGAAAACCATAACCACGGTCGTGGTTAAGTTACGGAATATACTATTAGTATCACTGGTTTACCCTATATTATCAACTTTCTTAACAGGTTTCCATATACATAGTTCACGAATGAAAGCGCCAGCTAGTTTGCTAGCCACACCAATAGGGTCCTTCATTATTATTTTTTTATTAAATATTTTAAATGAATATTCGTTTCATTTTTAAATTCATAGTTTTTTCTCGCTCCAGTTTCTATAGTAGGCTGCGCGAGAAAAGAGCAATAGTGTGACGTCACAGTGACTGATAAAAATTTTAAATATCTCTCAAAGTAATTAATAAAAAATGTTTTTTTATTCTAATCATTCTTTATATTGAGTAATACTTTAAGTATACAGTATACATTTTATTATTATTTTTGTAATGGCGGAGGACCGCATTTCATGTACCTAGTACCTATATTCGTTGCCAGTAAACTAGCTGTCTAGCAGCAATTAACCTATGCTCGTGTAATCGAAGCTATACGAGAATAGGCTATTCCACCATTTTTTATACTTTCAACTGATGGTGTGATTAAATCTAAGACAATTGGTAAAAATCTGGTGTAAAAATTCCTATTTGTAAGCGAGTTATAGTCTCCCAGAATTTGAAAAATAAATGTGACTTCACGAATATTAGTTTCCATCTCAAACTGTTTTCTTCATGGATCTACATGTTCTTAAAGTGCGTGATATTTCTAAATTATATTTATAAAAAATAATAGTTATCTATGAACAAGAGTGAAAACACAAGCTTTATGACATAAGGTCAAATACACCTACAGACTAAGTACTGCAGAATTCAACCAGATCTGTTATCTGTCAAATGTCAATTCGGTATTTGGTGTGTTCAAGATTCAAACGATCGTCCGCTTATCTGTCAAATTTCTAATTTCCTCCAGAAATGTTATTTAAGGTCGTCTAAACAAAATCTTGTATGCAACTCAAGTGTAAACACAAGCTTTATGATATTCGGCCAATAATTTAACTACTACGTGGATACTTTATAATTACAATTGTATTTAAATTATTAAGTTTCATACAAGAAATTTATTTTCAAAATAAATGTGAGAATAGCGGTGTGCTATTTGAAACTGTTTACGATCATTCGTTAAACACTTTGCGGTCTCTTTCTTTCACCAATCAAAATATTGATATTCGTGACGTCATACTGTAACATTAAGCCCCCTTATTTCCAAAGTATTCAAATTATTTATTTTATTTCCTTATTAATAAAATTCACTAATTAGAATTATATTAAGTTACTTAATAATTTGTTTTAATTCGATTGAGCCTGGAATAATCTATTTTTCTTCAAACATTGCTAGAATTTTAAATCTGCAATCATTAAATAGAAAATTATTACACTATGTAAAATAAATACTTCAGGATATTAGATTTTAAAAGTTCTTTCTCCAAATTTTAACAGTTGGTAAAGGCAGAAATTAATATACGATTAGTAATTATATTTAACTTAGGTATTACATTTTTTCTAAGGCCTTTCCTTAGATTAGACATATAAATTAAGTAAATAATAATAATAATAGTATTTTATTAGTGTGGTAGTAATAATTGTCCACACCTAATTTGTTTTTGTTTATTTCATATTTGTCCGAACATTAATTCTGACATACATTATTTAGCCACGTATATTTAGTTCAATATAAATGAAAATCAAACTTTATAATCCATGCATGCCAAATATACATATCTTGTTTTGTCATGAATAGAGCTGGGAAAAAGATCGATTGATCGATCTTGATCGATCTTTTTACCTTCCGTCATCTGTAGGTAAGGAAGGTATTGTCTTTGGTCAAAAAATTCGATGATAAGTTTTTAATGAATGAGATGTCAGTGTCAAGTGCAATTGAAAAGATCTATCTATCGAAAAAATCGAATTATCGAAAAGATCGATTAATTAAAAAATCGATTTTTTCAAATAGATTGATTAATTGAAAAATCGATTTTTTTTAAAAGTTAATTCGTGAAGTGTTTCGTATGCGTCGCGGATATTTCATACCACTAAAAATCGATCTTTTAATAAAATCGATCTTGCGATTTTTTTATTAAAATCGATATTTTATGTATTATAAAAATCGATGTTTTAATTCTTTATTAGATTTGATTTTTGATCATTTTCGATCAATCGCGACAAATCGATCTTAGCAAAAGATCGAAAATCGATTTCAAATTTCTAAGATCGCACAGCCATTTGCCATGAAACTGGCAAGTATTGCGTTCCATTGATGTTGATGAATAAACTTTGAAAAGCAGATTTTAATTGTAATTCATAGTAATAGTTTTTCGGTCTTTTTAAAAATTATGATCAAAAATCTTGATCCTATAAGGGCTAAAATTCAATGATAATGTTTTATTAAGTACATATTAAAGGAAAAGAAATCAAGGATCATTTTACTAGTGCTAACTAGATATGTATATTTTCGTTATCTTTTAATAACACTTTAGACAAGTATTTTATCAAATGTGTCTGTCACAGCTCATCTTATTAAAATTATCTTATCTGTTAAACTAAAATTTAAGATAGGTAGGTTTACGATAAAATCAAAATTATATTATTTTCGGTAGAGAACAAATAAAATATGAATACGAAAAGATATAAAATCAAACTACTAATAGTCATATTACATAACTGATTATTGTACTTGGAAATTTAAATTTTACTAGGCTTTGTTGTCAACGAGTAATACCTGACATTGAGACAATACAATGTCAATTTTTATCAGAAGTATAATTTTGGAATATTTCAGAAATAGCAGAAGTACAGTAAACCCATCAGTTAAATTTGTGTCACACAATTTATGTTCCCTAAATTTTAAACAACTTGTCTCACTTATAGGCCAATTCTGAACAAATCTGTAAGGGTCAGTTTTTCAATCTCTGGTTAAAATTTTAAACATGATTAAATAAACAATATTGAAACAAAATGAACTGTCAAATGACAGATTTATCATTTCTGTCAACAAAACGATGTAATATTATTTATTTAATCATGGTTAAAATTTTAACCATAGATTGAAAAACTAGCCCTTAGTCTTACAGATTTGTAAATTTGTAAAAACCTGAAAAAAGAATCCATTTTTGTCGGTTCTAATAAAATTTTGTTAATTATGAACAGATTTAGAGATCTGTAAGTTTTATAGGTTTGTTCGGAATAGAGCCATTATTACTCACTTTCCTTTCAAACTTGCTACAAAAAATTTAGATGTATTTTTCATTTTTTAAAGTTTACGTACAGTTTTATAAGAAATAAGGCAAATGTGCAAATGTTAGGTACCTACCTGAGCAATAGGATACTTCATAAAAAAATTAAATAATTTTAAAAATATTATTTGAAACTTAGATGCACAAATAACAAAAAAAAATCTGATGTGGCCAGCACATTACCTGCCGTCAGTTCCATGTATTTTGTACAAATTTCATGCAGAAAGTTCCTTGCAAAAGATTATATTTCCAGTAAATTACCTTGCTGCAGTTGTATGTATTTTATACAAATTCCGTACAGGAAGTTTCTAGCAAAAGATCCTGTATTTCCAGTAAATTATAACACAAACATACTATGTCAATTGCCTTTGACACTGACATCTTTCGATCATAATTTTATTATTATAGTAGCTGTTTCCATAGTTACCTATAACATAGCTGGCTAATTTATGAAATTTAATTTTTATATATTTTTTTTAACCCTACATTCATTTAATATGAAGTATAAAATTCAGTCAAATCGTATAGAGATTAAAATATTCTTTAATATTTATATTTAGCATTGTTTTTTCAAGAAAAACTGTTAAAATCTTCAAATGTGGGTACTTCCGGTTGACCAATTATAACCAAAATTTAACCAGCTCTTCATATGGATGTAGCGAAGAGAAATGCGAAAGAATTATAATTTTTGAAATTGTAGTATTAGAGTTATCGCAGGGCAAATTTTTGACACACCTACACTCGCACGCACACACACACACACACACACACACACACACACACACACACACACACACACAAACACGCGCACACGCACGCACGCACGCACGCTCGCACGCTTAGTCGTTTATGGCCATGTGTACCTAGCCCTTACATTTACTCATTAACGATTAATTATTTATAATTTTGAAAAAATTATCAAAAATTTGGCGTCAACATAATAATAGAAATAAAATCTCTGGTCATGCTGTCTTCGCCACAACTATGCTCCAAAATATTCATTAGCAAATCATGCTTATTATAATTTATATTAGTTACTTTTAATACTTTATTACTTATATTGAAACGCTATCTTACACACTTGAGAGATAAGTAACTAATATTACTATTAAAATATTACTCAACTTTTGGAATGAAAAGCAGAATTTCAAGATGTTTTCAGATTTTTCTTGCTTTTTAATTACTACGTTTACATGCAGTTTTGAAAATGGTTTCAGTTTTCAGTCAAAATTTCGCGAAACTGTTTACATGTAATTTTCAAAACAGGTTTACAAATTGATTTGAAAACAGTTTCGGCGCATGCGCATTTGGCTGATATAAGTGACAAACTCTCTTCACTCCAAATTATTTTTTCTACTTTATACCACTACGCGCCAAAATTACACAACTGTCAGTTTATTTAGTAACACGAAGTAATACACACAGACAGAAACGTTATGCTATGTACGCATGCGTAATATCGAAACTGAATTTTAAGTGTTTACATGAGTAGTTTTGAAGCTAGTTTTCAAGTCAAACCCAAGAATTTTAGTTTTGGTTTCAGATAATTCAAAACCGTTTTGACACTGTATACATGGCGTTTTCAAAACTAAAAACGTTTTGAAACCGGTTTGAAAACTGCATGTAAACTCAGTAAATGATACAGTTAACAAAAATGCATAATTTTGTAAAATATTTACTTATATATTATTTATTGTTTCCAGACATGTTCTCACAACTCAATTTGAATCAACTCATGCCAGAAAAGCATTCCCATGTTTTGATGAACCGAGATTTAAAGCCACATTCCAACTTTCGTTTAAAAAAGAAGCGATGTATCCAGTACTTTCCAATATGAAATCCAAAGAGGAAAATAATGGAGTGTATGTTATTATATTTAATTAAATAGCTCATTTAATATTATACGAGCCGTGAGACAAAAGAATTGGCCTACATCCTTTTCCTTAACATACAAGGCAAATATACATTTATTCATTATAAAAACGCGTTTAATTTAAGCAATAAATTAATTCTTTTAACACAAAAGTTTAGGAATAATAATCAAATAAGTGTAAACAATAAATAAAATAATTATAAAAAAATGTCAGGCATATTACCCATTGCTGGGTATGCCAATCTTTTTTGTACGCAGATATTGGTAAAGATGATATGATGACAGATTCGAACCATGTGGGCGTTTACCACGCGTCACCTCACGGGCACTCATTGCTGGCGTGGCAAGTGCATCACAAGGGTAACTTTTCTGCCATAACTTTATACGAAAAATTTAATAACTAGATGTAGGCCAATTCTTTTAGCGTATTATATACAATGCAGTGAATGTAAAAACAATATATTGCTAGGAAAAATGGATGTTCCATTTGAAATTTCGAAGTTGGTATGTTATGACTAGTGAATGAAAGTTGACGTTTAAATTATTTCACAGATGAAACCCTAGAAAAGAATAGCATTGTACGAAATATTAAGGTATGAAATTTTTGCATGAACCCATTAAAAACTGGACTAGGAAAGCACAGAAATACATTACTATGTCTGGCTGAAAATAAATGGCCGACTAGGGCAACTGAAAACAGGAATGCGTTTAAAATATTTTAAACATTTTTCGTTTATGTTGATTGTAATAAAATATTTTGATCTTTAAACTATTTATTTGGCAATTCTATAAAATAGGATTATTTTTAATTTCCTGTAAAAGTAATTCCGACTCGAGGGTTGCTTACACCTGAGACGAACGAACTAGAATTTGCGGTATTAATTTTTTTTAAATACATCCCTGAATCCTGTTGCTAAGGTCATTTTAAATGCCTCCTGGTATTGTGTACAATTCTAAAATTCTGTAACGGAATACATAAGGATCAGTTTCCTTTCAAATCAAATATAGAGAAATATTTCCGAAAGAAACCACATCTGTTAAATAATCTAAACGTTAACTTTCAGTCGCTAGTCATACCATATCAAATACTACGGAACCCAGGGACGGGCAGGAACTTTGGACCGGCCCGAGAAATAAGAACCTGACCGGCCTTCTACCTTAGTGACAACAAAAATATTTGTACCCTAGGATTGCGGAATTTACAAATAACGAGCATTTTCAGCGTATGATTACTTTTGTATTGCTGCAAAGCATATAAAGTTCTTTTTTTTCTTGCTAACTTTATCCGAGTGTACCTATCTCGCTAGAATGAACCAAAGCAACCAAAGTCTTGTCAGAGAGTCAACGCCAAAATAATTCGGCTTCGCCCGCATTATAATTTTTATTGTTGCCTAAACTAAGATCTTTTATTATTTCAAGCAACTCAATTCTGAATGGTTCCAAAGCTGTTCCTTCACTGGAAAGTTTTTCACACATTATTTTTTAAGAAAGTATTCCAAAAGATTGCTGAAATCCTTGGAACCAGCCTCTGCTGGCCTAAAATCTGGGTATAATGCAATAAAAATATTTAGATTTTTCAGGAGCAGTCTATTGCAAAAACTAAGAGTACTTAGGTACACGGCATCCTCCACTTTTGGAAATTTAGCTTTCCCCATTGTTTTTTTTTTTACCTGGTCATATTTATGTGTGAGATATGTATCTACGAATTTAATCTTTTCTTTACTTTGTCATTAATAATCGAATATTAATTTGTTTATTGTTCGTCTGTTACGTTATATGTGCTTTTTGCATTAAGCATCTTTAAAAACTTATTGTTAATAGATTCAGTAGAGGAGGACTGGGAAGCGGAATTCCAAATTTAGATAACCTGTCCAATTGCAACACATACATCATGAGACATCTTTCTATACATTATTAGCATTATAGGAGTTAACAATATAATACTTGTCAGAAAAAAGAAATAGGCGATAGGCGCTAGGGCGCTAGGCCACCCGCTTCCTACAAGTCGCGGCCTTTCGGGAAATTTGCTTATTTGTAGACAATCGCTACCTCCCTTAATAACGGAGATAAATGTGGTTCATTCTGGCGATCGGCCTCTATACTATACTTATTTTTCCTTCTTCATGATAATTTTTGTGAGAATGTTTTAGTTGACTTGATAAGTTCAAATTATAAATAAGTCTTTACGTACTAAAAATAAGTGTCAATTGCAACTGACAGATTTAGGTTATAATTTTAAGTTTGATTTATAAGTGAGTTACAAATACTATTATTTACGAAAGATGACTTTTCAAGGTCATTTGTTCGAAGAAAGAATACACATCACTTTATAGCAGTAGCTTAATAACCTTTTGTATTAGAAAGATTATTTGACTTAGGTCTATTTAATTTATGTGGTGTGACAGATATACGTAGGCATTACTTTCTAACACACTATAAATAATAATGACATATGTTGTAGAATTTCAGATACCCAATTATCTACTAAACTATTATTCACGAAAGATGACTATTTAAGATCATTTGTGAACCGCCTGATTTAATATTACTTGCAGATAACTACATTGCATTTTGTATGCAAAAGCGTGCTACATGAAATATTTATGGACACATTTTAACTGAAAAAATAAGAGTAATTTATTTGACAATTATGTTTCTTTCTAAATAATGCCTTTCTGAAAGATTTATGTTCTTCACTTACGTGTTTTCAAAATACAAAAACATTGACTTAACTTTTAAACCAAGGAATAATAATTTGATTTACACGTCATTGCCACTGGGTAAATATTAGCACAGAGGGCAGTGTAGTAGATAATTAGGTATCTGTAATTCCACGACATACGTCATTATTATTTATAGTGTGTTAAAAAGTAATGTCATCTTTCGATCATAATTTTATTAATATAGTAGCTGTTTCCATAGTTATAACATAGCTGGCTAATTTATGAAATTTAATTTATATATAATTTTTTAACCCTATATTCATTTAATATGAAGTATAAAATTCAGTCAAATCGTATAGAGATTAAAATATTCTTTAATATTTATATTTAACATTGTTTTTTCAAGAAAAACTGTTAAAATCTTCAAATGTGGGTACTTCCGGTTGACCAATTATAACCAAAATCTAATCAGCTCTTCATATGGATGCAACGAAGAGAAATGCGAAAGAATTATAATTTTATATTTTATATATAACTTGTAAACCAAGGAATAATAATTTGATTTACACGTCATTGCCACTGGGTAAATATTAGCACAGAGGGCAGTGTAGTAGATAATTAGGTATCTGTAATTCCACGACATACGTCATTATTATTTATAGTGTGTTAAAAAGTAATGTCACTATTTACGTATATCTGTCACACCACATAAATTAAATAGACATAGGTCAAATAATCTTTCTCTTTCCTATACAAAATGTTTCTAAGCTACTGCTATAAAGTGATGTGTATTCTTTCTTCGAACAAATGATCTTGAGACTATCTTTCGTGAATAATAGTGTACATTGCCCTCCGTGGTAATATTTACCCAGTGGCGTTGACGTTTAAATCAAATTATTAACCCTTGGTTTATAAATTAAGTCTATGTTTTGTATTTTGCAAAAACATAAGTGAAGAACATAAATCTTTCAGAAAAGTATTATTTAGAAAGAAACACAATTTTCAAATGAATTGCTCTTAGTTTTTCAGTTAAAATGTGTCTATAAATATTTCATGCTGCACGCCTATGTATACGAAATGCAATGAAGTTATCTGCAAGACTCACAAATGACCTTGAAAAGTCATCTTTCGTGAATAATAGTTTAACTATTTTATTGCCTCAAGGTGATAGGCCCGCCTTCTCGTCATTTCCTCCTTTCAGCAGTAAAAACTGTTCTACCTGGCTTGTAATGTAAAATACTATAAAACCTTTAGAAAAGAATTTATTTTACTTATGTATTTAATATTAATCATTTTTAACTTAGGGGTACCACATTAGTCACCTTCCCGGCAACACCACCTATGTCAACATACTTAGTAGCCTTTATTGTAAGCGAATTCAAAAGTAAAACAAGTCCGGATAATTCAGCGTATAATGTAAATATTTTTTTAATAGTTGAAGTTTTCTGGATAATCACAGCATTTTTGATAGGTATGGGCGCGCCCTGAAGCTTTACCGCAAGCAGCATGGGCAGCAAATAATATGTATGACATTGTCCAAAGTTTAAATAAATTCACCGGCATCAATTACAATGAATATATTAATAAGATGGACATGGTTGCCATTCCTGATTTCGCGGCTGGAGCTATGGAGAATTGGGGACTCCTTACTTATAGGTATGACACAAAGAGTAAGGTATACTTATACATATACAGGATGTTATATTTTAATGGACCCAGCAAATATCTCGCTTATTTATTAAGTTGGCAATTTTTTCATATAAACTGATTTATACAGGAACATGTAAGCTACTTGATGACGAATGTACATTCCTGATACCACTTCCGGTTTATGAGTAATTTTTATCTACTTTGAAATTTCAAATGTAACATACTATATTTTCTTATAAATTTGAAAAGTACATCAAATTTGCTTTATAATCATATAAAATAATCCATATGTTACATTATTAAAAAGTAAACTGGCGGGCACTTTTTTATACACCCAGTTGGAAAGAGAATAGTGAGCCATGACTGTGGCTTGTGTTCCTTATTCTTATTTTCTGTATTATTATGACAAAAAAATATTATTTCGTTTAATAATAATAGTTACAATTGTTTTAGTTAATTGTTTTATTTAAAGCCACAGTCATGGCTCACTATTCTCTTTCCAATTAGATGTATAAAAAAGTGCCCGCCATTTTACTTTTTAATAATGTAACATATGGATTATTTTACATGATCGTAAAGCAAATTTGATGTACTTTTCAAATTTGTAAAAAAGTATAGTATGTTCCATTTGAAATTTCAAAGTAGATATTAATTACTCATAAGCTGGGAGTGGTATCAGGAATGTACATCCGTCATCAAGTAGCTTACATGTTGCTGTATAAATTATGTTATATGAAAGAAATTACCAACTTAATAAATAAGCGAGATATTTGCTGGGTCCATTAAAATATAACACCCTGTATAAGCTATTTGTTTAACTAGGCACTAAAATACCAGATTTATAGCAGAGGCAATGAATGCTGCTAAAGCTTTAAATCTGTGTTTGGTGCCGTGTTGACACATTAAAATTAACGCGAAATACAACTCATGGTATTAATTTTAGTCGCAAACAAATGAATAATATGTAATCGTATATCATCCACGGATATAAATGAAAAAGTAATATTTTTGACATTTCGTAAAAATATAGTTGGTTGATTCTTACCTGAAAACAAAACTCAACCTACGGTGTCGTTTTGTTTCCTAGGCAACACATCTCGTCCTCTCAACTGCATATTCGATTATTTTCGAACCTCTTGTATAACTATTGAAAATACGCTTTGTATGCATATATTCAAAAATATTCGTATTTGCAAAAAAATGCATTTTAATTGTCTTGAAAAATAAGACGGGAGTAGTCTATAAAATATATAGAAAATGTATTAATACCGATTTGTTCAAAATTCAATAATCTTTCATTTTATAATAACATATATTGCGAAAAATTATATTCGAAGATACAGATATAATTCCCAGAAAACTATCTCATTTGAAAAATATTAAGTTTGTGTTATATCTCAAGAATTATTAAGTTTTGAGAAAATCTTTTTACACCACGTTATTCCATATTTAAAAATCTGATGTGGCCAGCACATTACCTTCCGTCAGTTGTGCGTCAGTTCTATGTATTTTGTACAAATTTCATACGGAAAGTTCCTTGCTAAATTGCTATTTCTTGTACATTACCTTCCGGCAGCTGCATGTATTTTATGCAAATTTCATACAGAAAATTTATGTCTTAAATTATTATTTTGTGACGTTTTCTATATACAGTGTAATGTATCTGCAGAAATAAAAGACTTATTATTATTATTTCTTGTACATTACCTTAAAGCAGTTGTATGTATTTTATACAAATTTCATACAGAAAGCAAGAGATCCTATATTTCCAATAAAATTATAAGACAAACACACTATGTCAATTTCACTTGACACTGACATCTTTCAATCAGAATATCAGAATTTTCTTAATATAGTAGCTGTTTTCATAGCTACAGCTACTTTATGAAATTTAATTTATTTACAATTTTTTAACTCTATATCCATTTAATATTAAGTATAAAATGCAGTCAAATCGTATAGAGAATAAAATATTCTTTAATATTTATAATAACATTAAATGTGAAAAAATGATATTTAACATAGTTTTTTCAAGAAAAACTGTTAAAATCTTCAAATGATGGTACTTCCGGTTGACCAATTGTAACCAAAATCTAATCAGCTCTTCATATGGATGTAACGAAGAAGTATACGAAAAAATTATAATTTTTGAAACTGTAGTATTAGAGTTATCGCAGACGAAAATTTTGTTACACACACACACACACATCCACACACACACACATCCACACACACACACGCACACACACACATACAGACATCATCGTAAAAATAGTAAATTCGTATTCTAGGGACCCTAAAACGTGCTTATTGATTAAAAAGTCATCATCGAATTTTTTGACCAAAGACAATACCTTCCTTACCTAAAGGTGACGGAAGGTAAAAATTCTGGTGTGGCTAACACAATACCTCCCGCCATATACCGCCTGAGTCACAAAAAAGGTTAAGCTAAGCTAATCCTTATTTTTGGATTAGCGAGTTTTATTCTAATTGTGGCAGTTTATTTATTAAAATATAGTCTAATTTACTCCAAGTAACTACTTTCTTTGATAATAAAATGAAGATTAAATTTTAAATACCGGGATAAAATAGAATTCACTATCTACATGAGAGTTAGCTTAAACTTATTTGCAAATCGTTAATTTTTATTAATCTAAATACATACCTACATATTTACATATGCTGGAAACTGTATTAATTTCTTTTCCTATTGTTCTATTTACTATTTTCTTTTTAAAACGTTACTATTATTAATTTGAAATGATTATTTCTTTGAGAGTGATATTTATCTATCAGTTACATACATATGGAAAACTGCGCATCCAAGTTTTGTTTATTTAAAGCGTAGGCTCCGAGATGATTTTATAAATTTATCCATAAAATATATATAAAAAAGTATTAATTTAAATCTGTAAAAAAATTAATAATCTTTAATTTTTATAACATTAATGTCGAAAAAATAACATTTAAAGGTATTTTTCGAAGAAAAACTATTTTGAGCTTCTAGTAAAGTGCCATTTCCGGTTATCCGATTTACACCAAAATCTAATGGGATTCTTCCATTACAGAAAAAGTTGGAAATACAAGGTTTCAAAATTTTCTGAATGATAGTATTTCAGTTAGAGTGGAGGATCCACACATACACATACACACATACACACTTACACACATACACACATTCACACATACACACATACACACATACACACATACACACATACACACATACACACATACACACATACACACATACACACATACACACATACACACATACACACATACACACATACACACATACACACATACACACATACACACATACACACATACACACATACACACATACACACATACACACATACACACATACACACATACACACATACACACATACACACATACACACATACACACATACACACATACACACATACACACATACACACATACACACATACACACATACACACATACACACATACACACATACACACATACACACATACACACATACACACATACACACATACACACATACACACATACACACATACACACATACACACATACACACATACACACATACACACATACACACATACACACATACACACATACACACATACACACATACACACATACACACATACACACATACACACATACACACATACACACATACACACATACACACAGACATCATCGTGAAAAAGATAAAATTGGATTCTAGGGACCTTAAAACGTACTCATTTACCAAAATTCCAGTGGTGCCTATTAATTTTCTGTAGCGTGCATAATAAGAAAGTTTGGTCACCCTCTAAAGCCGGTTTTCCACCAAACATTTAATGCGGTTTTCGGAGGGAGCAATTATTTATTAATAATAAATATTAAGTATTATTGTTACTACTCGAATTTTCGTTGAGATGGACGTGGATAAACACAAAAAACTGTTTGCACAAAGCAGACGATGTTCCGAAACTCTCCAGAAGTGACCGAAACTCTTTGGTGTTACCGACTTCGAGCGGGACACCAAAAACAAAACAGAAACAGTCGCCAAAAACTTGGGTCTTCAAAAAATCTGTGAAACGTTAGTTTTGTTTTTTTCGACACGTGTATCTGTTGAGTTTTTGTTTTGTCCGTTCAGTGGAAAACCGGCGTAAGAGTAGAGTCAGAATCTACACTCACCATATATAATCTACATTGTGCTAAAAAGTAGACAGAAGTTAAAAATACTAAATAAATTTTCTGTATAGAGAAACAGCCCTTTTAGTGGAGGACGATATTTCCACAACAAAAGACATCCAGTACGTAATTTCAGTCATGGCTCACGAAACCGCCCATCAGTGGTTCGGAAATCTTGTCACGTGTCAATGGTGGATGTATACTTGGCTCAATGAAGGATTTGCCAGTTACTTCGAATACCACACCACTGCAGACGTATGACAAAAAAAACAAAACATAATAATCATGAGCTATACATTTTGTATATTTTCAGATTTTTAAAGAATGGGAAATGGAGGACCAATTTGTTTTGGAAGCTCAACAAGGTGTTTTTGGAGTTGACTCCCTTGCAAAAGCAACTCCTTTAAATAAATACGTCGAGACACCTGACCAAATTAGTTCGCACTTCGGTTCAATCTCATACTCAAAAGGAGGATCTGTTATACGTATGATGAGACATTTCTTAGGAAAACTAATTTTTCAAAGTGGATTAGGAAGATATCTTCACCTAAAGTAATAATGAAAAACATTTTTAGTACATTTGTACACTAAATAACAACTTGTAGTGATGCACGACGAGGCGAGAGTACTCTCGCATCTCGTCTCGTCTCGTTGCATTATGCGAGACGAGAACGAGAGCGAGATTGCAGTTTAAAATTCGAGGCGAGATCGATATAACAACTGCGAGAAGTGAGAAATCTCGCGAGATTCTCGTAATAAAAAATATTTGTAACTTTATAGCTTTGATTCACAAATTCAATGAAAAATGCGCCGTACGAGGAGTGGAGTCAACGCTAATTCATGCATAGACCACGTAAATGTGAAAATTATATGAATTCACTATATTTTTTGAGTCTATCTAGAGTTGATTCGATTAGTATCGTTCCCAGACCGAGGAAATGCAAAAATGAAGACAAAATCGGTATTGCAACTAGTTTTCTCTAATATTTCATCCCCTAATTCACCCCAGTTCAAACCACGGTTAATAAAACTATTGTCGCCCCTGAAAAATAAAGGATGTTGTATTAAGAGTCGATGGGAGCCAACAGGGAGAGAAGCGGAGTGATTGGTTGCCGGCGGGTTACCAGTTTAACGGTTTTTTATGACTTAATCTTACTTAAATAGTGGCACATATTTAATGAAAAAGTGTAGGTACTTTTAGTTACAAAAAAATAATATTTTAAGGTTTAATTCGTTTTACTGATGACAGACAGAATGTGTTAACAGATGTTCGTATTGAAATAGTTTAGAGATCACAATTTGATGATGAATTGGATATTTTAGAGGTGAATTAAATTATTTACTAACTTATTACATTTTGTGGTGACCGTAAATGAATAAACATTATGTTCATATTGAAATAATTTAGTGACCAGAATTTAGTGTTTCGTCTCTTTATTATAGTTATACGATTGCAAATACATGGAAAACGGTGCTATTGGTGCAAAATTGCCTCTTGTAGTTAAACAGTTACGTAAATAAGTAGAGCGCATGCGCTTATTTTTATAGCGAGACTCGTGCGAGAACGAGATGAGACCCAAAAAAATGTGCGAGAACGAGAGCGAGATTGCAGATCCGAAAACGAGACGAGATCGATATTTTATATTTCTCGTCTCGTCTCGCCTCGCGTGCATCACTACAAAAATGCAATGGATATGAAAGCGGGAATTTTGGAAAGCAATTCCTAGCTCAAAATTTTCGAAATAAAAAAAATCTAATCTAAAAGTAAACCAACGTAGCCTAAAATAACTTATAAATTGTCTTTCATCAAATATTTATTATAAAAATTTAACTCTAAATCACTTATCTAATAAAAATATAATAGTTATTAGTCTATTTCGGAATGGAAAAATGAGAAAACGGAAAAAACTACGTAAATCCATATTATTAAAACTCAATACACCGAATAACAGAATTGTTTTAAAAAACGATGAAAATTAATTGGCATTATACACGCTGTCCCAGGACGAGCTTACGCTATCGTTATTATAAAAACTATTCAATATTATTTTACCTAGGGGTTTTCGGACATGCCCGTTTCAGCTAAAATATTTTTAAAACAGTAGGACTTCCGGTTTTACCGGAAGTTGACTCTAACTTTCTTATCAGCATTCCATTTAAAATAAGAAAGTTAGAGTCTACTTCCGGTTAAGCTGGACGTGCTACAGTTTGAAAATATTTTAACTGAAACGAGCATGTCGAAAAAACCCTAGATACCAAATTTCGTAAAATAATATTGCATATTTTTTACAATAACAGTAACGTAAGCTCGTGCTGGTACACCTGTATATATCGTGTAAATGTCAAGAATGAGTATTAAAATAGTTCTCACTAAAGCTTAAAAATACTCGAGTAGCCGGTTATCATATAAATCGGTTTAAAGTTTAGTCACTTAAACCGGTCAAAATAACTATTCAAAAGATTAACTCATGTAAGTTAAACCGCTTATTTGGGATAATCTTTTAACCGGTTATTATGAATACCGGGTAGTTGGCTATATAGGGTAAGCTACAAGTATAGTCTATTTACTGATTATTTTCATTAAATGGACAAAGATCAAACAATACATTTATTATTAACCGATTTACCGGTTATTTGTGGTTAAATAGCCAATTTACTGATTATTTTCATTAAATGGACAAAGATCAAACAATACATTTATTATTAACCGATTTACCGGTTATTTGTGGTTAAATAGCCAATTTACTGATTATTTTCATTAAATGGACAAAGATCAAACAATACATTTATTATTAACCGATTTACCGGTTATTTGTGGTTAAATAGCCGATTTGTAACGGTTAGCCGGAAAACCGAATGACCGCATTAACCAGTTGTCGCTGTTAAACTGGCAAATTTGGAATTTATTATAATGGTAAGTTGTTGTTTTAATATGTATTATTTTTAGTCGTTTAAAGAACACGGTACCTGAAAATCTCTGGAACGCTATACAGGAAGTTATTGACGAAAGACAACTTCTCCTAGAGTTTTCCTTAAGTAAAATTATGACTAACTGGATTTCAACCCCCGGATATCCTGTAGTGACAGTGGAATCTGGCGCTGATGGATACTTCACGTTATCTCAAGTAAGATAAAAAAATATAGATTATAATTCGTTTCATCGTTTCAGGTGGATTATATTTTTAGATAAGAAAATGATTTCTGTTCTTTGATTGGTCAGAAATCATATCGAGTTCACAATAATTATCTGCTGCCAGGTGACAATTGATAAATAAAATTGACTTTATCAACTGATAATTAACCACATTTTTTATTTTGGCTTCCTGATTTTTAATATTTTTCTATAAAAAATTAAACTTCTTGCAGCCAAACATTGTTCATACTATACCCATAGTTTTTCTCTATAAAAATGTACAGCAAGAGTCGGTCCTATCAGTTTTATATTCGGATCACAAGCGTCCTCAAATAAGTTTATTTATTTTGCGTTATTATAATAATTTTTATTTGACGACGCCCATGGAATAACCATTTCTTTCCCTTTCACCTCAGCTCATGATTTGAGGCCGCACAGTACCTTATGAAAAATTAGAAAGAGAAAATTAAAATCAAAATTATAGTTAAGTACAATTATTACTGTCGATTTTATTTAACAACTTATAAAGGCCTTATCACACTAGAAGTAGTATCTCTGATGTCGTCTATTATCCATGATTTCGGTTCATATTGCTGACTTACTCCAGTGTGATAGCTACAAGGAAGTCATGGATCCTGTTGTCAGATGAAATATAATCGATTTCATTTCCTCTGATTATTTATCGCTGACTTCTCTACTGCGCATGCGCAACTGTCTCTGAAGTACATGAATGTAACTTTTCGGAGTAAAATATAACCAGAGACAACTATCTAAAGAGAGATTGGAAACTCAATGCTTTTGTATCGTCATAAAGTTCGCCATCTATCAACATATGCAACTAACAAAACGACGGTAACTAGATCTTTAAACTGTTGACCGTGTGTGCTTTAATTTTTTTTTATTTTTTTAATATTTGAAAGAAAAAGAAAAACTCATAATATGTATTATGAACATTTATTTAAAATATGTAGTGCACAAATTTTCAATTGCAAAAGAACAATTAGTAGGTATGTAAATAATATTAATAACAGAGTTTAATAGTATTTATCCAGATAATTATTTTGAGGAATAGTGTATATTTTTTACAAATTCCACACCTCTTCGCGAGATTCAAGTCCTAATTTGAGTACTGGAATATCTTAAAGATGTGTTGAAGAGACGTACGTATTTCATGGGTGAAAAAAAAGAAGCGAAAATTGGGAGCTAAGGAATATCAACCTACAGCATCTTCATAGTTCTTCACATAACTCATTTAGTCGTAACTTTATGAACGATATTGTCAGCTTTTATGTACTACTGCAGATTTTTAGTTCTTTTTGCGTTGGTTCCTTTCTTTTCTAATATAGAATTCTTCCGAAGAATTGCAAATGCTCAAGTTCATTTGATAAGTGTTCAACAGGATATTTATTTGTTCTCCATGAAATTCTACAGAAACATATATAAGAAAAACTTACAAATATTATATATATATATATATATATATATATATATATATATATATATATATATATATATATATATATATATATATATATAAGTAACTAATGTTCATAAGATACCTTACGAGTTCTCTGTATGTTTTAAACATATAAAAATTCAAATAATGCGGGATCAGATATTATGTATGTCATGTCAGCTTATAAATTTTTCAATTTGACGTTTAAAAATAATGCAAGATCAGAAATTATGTATGTCATGTCAGCTTATAAATTTTTCAGTTTGACGTTTAAATTTTCCATTATATTTTTTGCATTGCCTTCTATGTGAAGTCTTCGTCATTTTTGTGATTTTGCTGCCCTCTGAAGAAATATGCAAGGAACTATTTTACCCGTGCTCCGTTTACCCCTCATCCCAAAAACTTTGTTACAAAGCCACCCATAAGTCTGTCCAATCTCTCTTTAGATAGTTGTCTCTGAATATAACTGCAGAAACGTCAGAAGTTCATATTTTTTGTTTGATGCACATAAAATTAGTACTCTTGCCCACAATTGCAATATTTTCTCAACGTTTTCATTCATTTTACTTGAAACAATTTGATATGTCAAACAAATTTGAAATATGTTTTCATTAAAGACATCAAATCATAACCAACTTGAAGTATAAAAATCCTCTAAAAGTCGGAGAAAACGGTTGTTCGAAGTTGCAGTATGATAGATCGAGTTGGTCATACAAAATAAATCAGCGAAAAAAGGCCAGGGATATGATTGTAGTGTGATAAGGCTTTAACTGACAGTTTTTTTTTTATTTATTTCATGCATGTAACGCCGGAGAAGAATATAATTATTATTTATATTATTTATTTTTATTTTTGCAGCAACGTTTTTACATTAATCCAGAAGAGAACAAAAAAGCTAAAGCTAAAGCCAATCAATATTGGTTTGTGCCAATCACTTACACCACCTCATCGGAATGGAGGTTCAACAACACCAGACCCAAACTGTGGCTAACGCCTAACGAACCGACGAAAACTATCGCAGTAGATAGCGAGTTCATTATCGTTAACATTCAAGAAGCCGGGTACTACCGCGTTAATTACGGCACGGAGATGTGGCAAAGAATTTCAAATGCGCTGGCGACCAAAGGTTCGACCATGCATCGTATCAATAGGGCACAGATTGTGGACGACGTACTGAATCTAGCACGCGCTAAGCTAGTAGACTACCCAACAGCTTTCAACGTGACCGATTACCTGATCACGGAAACCAGTTACTACCCCTGGTATGCTGCATTCGCTAATTTCCGCTACCTATTGCAGCGTTACTCCGATGCTGATGAAACTGGCAAAGAACTCAGGGTTAGTAAATATTACCGTTAGGGTTAATAATACAGGATATTATACAACTTCCCTTAGTTGTTAATGCCCGGGACACACGCCGAAAATTAATGAACATTAACAGCTAAGAAAGGTTTTTGAAAAATTAACTGGCACCGCCGGGGCTCGAACCCGGGACCTCCCACTTGCCGGGCGTGAACTCGACCAACTGAGCTACGGGCCACCGACGATGTCAATTGATTTCTCTTGCACAACTATGCTAGCACTGTAATTGAGTATGGCGAACTTTGTCGTCTATACTCGGAACAGACTAGTGTGACGTGCTCATGACAGGTTGCCTACTGGATAAATTAGGGAAAGAGGATCATGACAAATGTCAGTAAAGTAAATAACTTAGAAAGGTTTTTGAAAAATCAACTGGCACCGCCGGGCTCGAACCCGGGACCTCCCACTTGCCGGGTTCGAGCCCCGGCGGTGCCAGTTGATTTTTCAAAAACCTTTCTAAGTTATTTACTTTACTGACATTTGCCATGATCCTCTTTCCCTAATTAACAGCTAAGTCCGCATGTGTCATACCATGCATCATTAAAGTGAAGGTTATTTCGAAACTTCATAACATGGAAAGCGCGATTCACGTTTCAAAATGATTGATCACAAACGTTTGTGTCTCACCATTTACAAAATTGAAATGGAATGATACTTTAGGCGGCTTTAGACTATTAAATGTTTACATCAATTTTTGCAACTTCTTATTGAATTGTAAAATTCTGGAACTCTACACGTTCAAAGAAATTTGAACGTTCCATGTTAAAACCATTTAATAAAAAAATCCAACTTAGGGCATGTTCTAAATATCAAGGTCATTTACTTCAAATTTTAGTTACTTCGAGGAATTATTTCATCTTAGGTAATATGGCATAAATTTTTTTTGATAAATGTCATATTTCTTTTTGTTTTGAGTAAATTTCATAATATTTTTAGTAAAGAAAAATGACCACGCAATATTAAAACTCACACTAGAAAGAAGCTAAACGACAAATGGTCAGACGAAATGTCAAACCAAAATAAAATGTAATTATGTATCACACTTATAAGGAAATAATGTTAATATAATTTGAACTTGTAAAGCGTAACCATTTGATCAAAAATTATATTTTACATATTTGTCCAATAAAAGTTCAATTTATTTCATTGTCTAAAGCTACCTTTATATATATACCTACTAAATTTAATAGGTATATGAATAGTTGATAGTAGATACTTGCTTTAGAGAATGAGTGTGGACCTTACAAATTCATTAGATATGAACTCTCTGAATCAAGAAATTGTAAATGTCACGAAATTTGTCTGAAATGCAAAATGCTTTCTTTATCAATAGACGCATCCAGACATATGAAAATTATCAACAAACGTTCGTGTGTACCTGTTTTTCTAATAAGCATTAACTGCAATTAAGAATTTAGGTAATGGTACTTACACAAGTACCATCCAACCAATATACAGAATTTAGCAGGCCTAAATTATTTTCCTTATCATTAATTGGTGCTGCCTAACTTATTTTTTTAATTTCTCACTACAGAAAATTTTAAAACTAAAACTGAGAAAAGGAAGTTTTGGATACACCAACATTGCTCTCTTAAATATCACACAAAGCATTATGTTTGCGGTAGCAATTCTTTAAATTTTTGTTTAGTGTGACCAACAATACCTCTATTTTTTTAAATAATTCTAAAATAAGTGCACTAGATTCCTTTTACCATTCTATTTCTTTGCATACACGTTGGTATAACCAAAGAAACTGTACCACCACACAGACGAATAGTTCAACTGAAATTTCTGTAATATGTTACAAAACATGGTTATATTACCGTGTTATATAGCATATCTACCAATCTACGTAACTTCACACATTTTATAGCTCAAGCCCTCATAGATAATCGGAAACAAGTTAACGTTATATACAGACTTCGCAAAAGCGTTCGATAAAATTGACCATACTACACTGATTAATGAATTACGTACTTTTTCATTGTCTTGTAATATGATAACTCTCCTAACTTATTAATAGGTCACTGTCAGTACAAATTAATGGCTTTAACTCGTCCAATTTTATTTCCACCTCAGGAGTACCTCAAGGTCCAATTTAGGGCCTCTCTTATTCCTTCAATGATATTACGGACATCATACATAATGATAAACTATTGTTTGCAGATGATTTGAAAATATTTCGCACAATTAATAATTTCAGTGATTGTTCAGAACTACAAGCAGATGTAAACAATATTTTTAATTGGTGGCTGACAAATAAGCTGCATTTAAACCTTGAAAATTGTAAAGAAATGTGTTTTTCTCGGAAAACACATGCTTTAATTATTTGATCTCAGCATGTTTTCGTTCTTTAGGATTCATTGTGAGAAATACTTGAGATTTCACTAACATGCAACCTATTTTGACATAAAATTTTGCATTTGTCCGCTCTAAATTGGATTACTGTGCCTTAATTTGGTATCCTTTTTATGAAAATCAAATCACTTGCATTGAAAGTATTCAGAAAAGATTTTTGAAGTATTTATATTACAAAATAATGAATTATTACCCATATCGTGGTTTTCCATATAATGTATTACTGCAAATATTTAATTTTGATACATTGCAAGTTCGCGGGCGCAAAATAGCTTTAATTCATTCGTATAAGTTAATAAATGGGCTAATTGACGACTGTCAATCACTTTCTAAATTGTATTTCAAGGTACCATTTTTTAAAACCAGAAACCTTACTCCTTTCTATCTTCCTGCTCCACATACTAATATATTTTATAAATCTCCTATTTATATTATGTGTTCTTTGTAAAACAAAATCCATCCCTCAGTAGACATTTTTCATAATAAATTTGTATATGAACTTAAATTAGTAGCATCGGAATCGACCTAGCATATGATTTACTTGCTCGCACTTTCATATTTGTATTTACATTTACCTACATGATTATGTTACTAAATTTATTTTTATATGGTTCTATTTTTGTATTTCCCTGTTCTATAATTGGGCGTCAGTCTGTCCAACAGTGTATATAACTAAATAAATAAAAAATAAATAAATTATGTGGACGGGTCTTTAAAATAAATATTTTGTAAAATTTCTTGTATAATATATAAATTTTTATAATCGAGTCACCAATTTTTACCCGATGCGCCACAAGCCGAGTAACGAAATCGCAGTCACATTCTATTTAAGTCGTTGAAGCTAATTCACTCATCAAAATAATAATGAATTTTATAACATATATAAACATTGCAGATGTACTTGATTTCATTAATGGCTGAAATTAGAGACATGAAATTTGAAACCGTGAAAGAATCGCATGTAGAAAGTTTAAACAGAGTTCAAGCTTTAGATTGGGCTTGTAAATTAGAACACGAAAACTGTGTTTCTCAAGCCACGGCGTTATTCCAAAAATACCGAAGCAGTGGATCGAACAAGAAGTAATACAATGACTGCATGTACATTAGTAACGAATATTACACATTTATATCTTACAGAATACCAACAAATCTTCGTTCTATTGTTTATTGCACTGCTTTGCGCCATGGAAACAAAAAGGACTGGGACTTCTTATGGAGTAAATATGCACCGTCCAATAGCGCTGCAGAGAAGAAGGGGATTGTCAATTCTTTGGGTTGCTCCAATGACCCAACAATTTTAAGAAAGTAAAATTCAAAATATTGTCTTATTATATGGTTTCAAATTGGTGAATGTTTTTATGTTCATTACAACTTTTTATTGTATTTCGGAATTTCTGAATCGGAATTGGTCATATTTATTTCAAAAAGTTTCAAAAGTATAAGATCAGTTTAACATTATACAGTGCCATTTACAATTCAGAAAAATAATTGCAATAAAAAGATATTATCTGTAATTATTCAGAACACTGTATAGATAGTGAAATTCTTATTAGCCACGATTTACTGGGTGCTTTCCATTTAGGGACACAAGTCGACGTGAGTCGACGTATGTGCTTTCCATTTGATTGGTGTCGTTGTGAGTCGGCGACGCAAGTCGACTCCTACCGACTCTACAAATCTAGAGAGTGAAGGAGAGTTTGCGCTATTGAAAACAATATCCGAAAGAGGGCAGACGTTTGAGGAGTTGAATTGTCATTATTGTATTTTTTATAAAAACATTGACCTCAAAATGAAGGTAAATAAATTTATATAATTTTTACTTTTTTGTAAATTCTATTATATCTAAAATTTTGTAAAACAGAAGAGTAATGAAAGCAAACATATATGTTAAGTTAGGTCTCCTACATTTTAATTACCTAAATCATTTTAAATATTTTAAATTCGTCGGAATCAAATAACACTTGATTAATATACATAAATATCAACAGACGGTATTACTGCGGACATTTACTCCCGTTCCATTAACAACATCGAGTTAACGTGAATTGGCACACGTCGACTCATACATAAGTCGTGTAAATGGAAAGCATCCACTCAAGAATAACAACCAAACAGTCTTAATCAAATGATGACCAATGGTGACAATGTTTAAAAACATTGTTACTTTTTTTGTATATTAACAGTATCAGGGGCCTGTTCCACTAGGATTTACACTTCGTACATTTTACTTTTCATTTACAAAATCAATGTTGGTAATGGGGTCTCGTGGCTGCGTCCCAAATCTGGGGAACCGGGTTCGATCCCGACCGACGCCAAATATTTCGAATTTTAAATGGCACAAATTGACCCCTGTGGTGCCAGCATTGAGTGCCCGTAAATGCCCGCACGGTACAAATATGTCATCATCAATACCGAAATCTGTGTACAAAGCAGATTGTCACACCCAGCAATGGGTAATATGCCGTGATGACATATTTATTTTTTTATGTTGGCACAAAATTTGTAAATGAAAGGAAAATGCATAGTTTTGGTAGAACAGATGTAGTTACGCTCTTGCTCTTCATTTAAGGTGCTAAAACAAAACTGAAAATTAAAAATGGAAAAGTTTCTGAATAACTGTTATCAACATTTAACTTTATGAAGGCAAAAATTCACACCATTTATCATGGAAGCAGGAACGCATGCCATAATCACCTAATTCATTTATGTTACATTAATCGGAATGACAGTAGAGTTATATTCAGCATACATCCAAAAAAAATTAGTAAAGTCCAAATGTCTAATGTTATCGGTACAAAAATTCGATGGTGAGTTTTCAGTAAATAAGCACGAATTAGGGTCCCCACAACACGTTTTTACTATTTTTACGATGATGTGTGTGTGTGTGTGTGCATTCATATAAATAGTTTATTAAAATTTGGATAAAGTTGGACAACCGAAAGTAGTACTTTACTTAAAGCCCGTAACTATTTTTAATGAAAAACAATATTAAAACTTTTTAATTTTAGTATTTAAGACTTTTATATCAAAGGGAATAACATATTAGATTTTGGCTATAATTGATAAACCGGAACTGGAAGTGATACTTTACTTGAAGCTCTGAATTTTTGTAAAAAATATTTTATTCCAAAACTTTTAAAATTGAGTATTTAAGATTTCTATATAACTATATTAGACACATTAGATTTTGGCAAAAATTAATAAAGCGGAAGTTATACTTTACTTGAAGCTCTAAACAGATTTTCGTGAAAAATGTATTATATATTTCAAAACTTTTAAGATTTAGAATTTGAGGTTTTTATATAAAGGGGAACAACATATTAGATTTTAGCTAAAATTGATAAACCGGAAGCTCTGAATAGATTTTCGTGAAAAATATTTATAATATTAATGGACACGTGTGTTGGAACGACATATTAGAGTTTTTTCTAAAATTGATAAATCGGAAATAGTACTTTACTTAAAGCTATAAACAGATTTAAAAAAAATATTAAAATATGATCCAAAACTTCTCAAATTTGTTATTTAAAATTCGTATATAATTTGAAACAAAATCAGCCGGAAGTGATACTTTACTTAAAGCTCATTGTTATTTTAAACTTGGAATTGGCGGGAGGTTATGTTCTGGCCACATCCGATTTTATGAATAATTTAATAAAGAAGATAATCAGAAATTTTCAATTCTTAAATTCCAATTTGTTTTAGCCCCCTGAATCAAATCCAAAAGCACTGGCGTCACTTTTAAAAGACCTGTATATTTGTGCAATAATGAACCTAAATTATTTATATTTTTCAGGTATCTAGAAATGTCCATCGACGCTACTAGTGGAATAAGAACACAAGACACTGCTTCCGTCTTCCAATCAGTATACACTGGTGCAAACTCTGTAGGAGTTGAAGTGGCATTCCAATTCTTAAGAGACAGGAATGAAGAAATTATAGTAAAGTCAGTATTTGTGTTCTTTTTGCTATAAAACATAATAGAGTGGTGACTGGCACTGCCAAACATAGGACCTGAAAATTGATTACGAAATTTCCTGATTCCGTAATTATTTTGAGTAAAAAGCTTCAATTCAAAGTTGTTGAGCTCAAAATTCTACATGTGAATACAAATTTATTTTGCATGTTTTGTAACAGCAAATATTTATGAAAATGAAAATCATTCCAAAAATGATAGCGATAGCCATGAACTTGAAACAAAAAAATTAACTACTGTTTAACGACTTATCTGTCAAACTCGATAAGTTTATTTTTATTATCATTTTTAATTTATGTTCCATTGAACAATTATCATAATTATTGTGTTATTTGCATATCAGTTGTGTGACGTTCAATATTTTTCATAATAACATAAAATATCTTCTGAAAATCTTCATAACAATTTCATGATGCTGCGATTTTTTTTATGAACACATGATTTTTAATAATTGTGCTGTTATAAAAAATAACGGCCGTGGCTGTTATGACGCATATATTGGTTGAGCATATAGTACTGTTAAAGCACATTTAACAGTATGGTATTATGAAATAGCTATTAACATACCCAGGAATGTTATGTATATCATAACTGCCGCAGATGTCGGTTTGAAATCCGAGCTCGTAGAGTGAGGATTCTAAGAGATCTAAGGCTTGTTATGATTCATAACATCCGTGATTTCTTCAATAATTTACCGGTTTCAGAAAATAAAGACAATATTAATAAATATATTTTTTTTAAAAATCTCTCCTTATTGCTACTTTCAGAATGCTATGATTAATAGAATAATTTTTTTTACATATGTCTATATAATAAATATTCAAATTATGTGCTTTATTCCTTATTTTTAAACCGTATTTAGAACGATACACTAACGTTATCAGTATGTATTATTGAAGAGCATTATGCTTTCATTTTATTTTATTTTCATTTTGTAGACCGTTGTAGACAAGTCAGTATGGTAATAATATTGCCGTACAGACACAGTTATTACTTAGTTACTAGCCTATTTTTGTACATGTAAACAATGGATTAATATCCAGAACTGGAAAAAAAATTACTCGAAACTGCAGTCATTCAAACTTTACAATACTGACGTTTCAGTCATCACAATGACCATCCTTACAGCTAATTAATGTCGATATAAGGATATAATTAGAAAGAAAACACGACATATTGAACAAAAGAATAAATAACAAACTTTATATAATGTAATTGTGGGAAATTTCTTGAGTGTAACGTGGATAAGGTGTTAACAATTACTCGAAATCTCAGTCAACCAGTATTTAGTCTTCCAACACCTCAAAATCTCAAAATCAACAAACAGAATGGATGTGTATGTGCTCTATGTGTAAAAAGCTGAATGTTTAGTACGAATGTATTTTATGTACATAATATTGTAACAATCTGTAAGATCTTACTACCCTGAAGAAGTTACAAATGCCATAACGGCGTACCAACCCTCGCATTGCACCAACTCAAAAAATGATTACGTGTATTCTAGTGAGTTTGGCCATAACTAAGCATAGCGCCTTTCACCGAACCCAAGACCAATCCTTGCACCGGTCCTAGGTAACACCGCTCACTATTTTTAGGCTCGCACCATGGACAAGGACAAAATAATAGCTGTTTTTTGGCGACACACTGGTTTGATGCTGGTTCGTAGTGTTTTGAAACTTATTATTTTCTCGGATGAAAACGGTGCAAACAATGACGTCACACTACGACCGTTTTGAAATAGTTTTGAACCAGCCGGCAGTAGTGGTTTGAACTGTTTTCAAAGTGGGGGAGAGGACGAGGAGGTTTAACCTCAACAATTTGCTCAGTGTTTTTTGTAAACAAACTTGACAGATTCGATTCATTCGAAATAATGAATAGAAATATTCTTATAAATATATGTCTATCCAGTTTATTATTGTATTGCTCTCTATATCACTACTATCCCTTAAAAAGTGATTGAAATTAATTTACTCTATTGTATTTTCATAGTCATAGAATTAATTTCAACAAAATTTGCACTTCTTGATCTTCAACCCTAGTGACAAATAAACTTTTATATGATAACTCTATTTGTCAAATTCAAATACAACGATATTACGTCATTATTTTAAAACTATACATTTTGGCGAGTCGAAAAACGATGACGTCAGGTACAAAAACGGTTTGAAAACCTTGTTGAATACGGTTCATCGCCAAAAACAGCTAATATCTGCCGTATTTAAGAAAGAGGCAATATGAAATAAAGTTCTCAGAAACCACCATTATTCATTTATTTTAAATAAACAGTGGAAGGAATCCCCTCATGTTTTGTTTTTTATTTAAAGAATATATTCCTGTTTTTCGCTAGATTTTTTAGTAAATATAATAAATATGAATTAATTATTTAATTTCCATTTGAGGTTGATGACGAAAACATTTTTTAATCAGTGAATACCTGACAAAATTCTAAGTGCGATGCGTCGTTGAGGACGCTATATACATAGTAGTGCGAAGCTAGGTGTGATGCTTTTTGAGCTATGGCTGGTGTTGGGGCCGGTGCAAGGGTTAGAGCCTAGGATCGGTGCGCCATTGTGGCCCCTGCCTAAATCGTTGTTTTATATTCATATATATATATATATATATATATATATATATATATATATATATATATATATATATATATATATATATATATATATACATATATAACTTCAGTATAATCAATTAAAGTTGAATGACTGCAGTTCCGAATAATTTTCTTCACTTTTTATCAACTCCCAGTCTATCATTGTTTCCATCAACATATTTTTTTTTTTTTAGTTACAACGGAAAGGATGCTTTGGAGTCAGTGACCTTGGGTTTGGCAGGACGCCTAACAGATGAGAATCATATCAAGCAATTCAAGAAGCTGTTGAATGATCAAAATTTCGCTACTTTCCGCGATGCAGCCATTGAAATTGTAGACCAGAACATGGCATGGGCAGAAAGCTACAGTGCTGAAATCGGGTCCATCCTCAACAAGAAGAGAACTTATACAGGTTCAGCTGCTGGAATCATCGCTAATAAATATGTTATTGTTTTCCTGGGATTAATATCTATTTATTTCTCGTTATTTAAACAATAGATTTTTGTCACGGATGTCACAACTAAACATCAAAAAATTTAATTAACAATAACGAAGGGGAAATATGTAATTATATTGTTTTATCTCTAAAAGTGAACAGATGATGTAATATAAAGTGTGTACATATTGAAATAAAATTATATATTTCTAAATAATTTTGTGTTTTTAGCTGTGTAAAGCAACAAAATAAATAAAAGTGTCTAAATTTACCTTAAATTAATGCCTGTTAATTAGATTCATTGACGAGAGGAAGTCATGTCTTTGAAATTAGCCTATTTGCATTTCTGGCATGTTAGAATTTATATTAATTTTATAGTTATTTTAAATATTGCTTTACGCTGAACAAGCCTCTAAGTATAGCGATGACGTAATCGCGCTAGCAGCCGGGCTACGTAAACAAACAAGCCACGACCTGTTTAATTACTTCCGGTCGCCTGAACCCTTTGTTCATTGTTATTATGCGGTTGAACATTCTAGAGCTTTTCTAAAAGATAATGGCAGCTGTATAAAAGAGACGAAGCTATGCTCGAGAGTTAGTTCAGTTGAGTTCCTGATCACACAACATTAGTTATGTGACGGGGGGTTGACTTACATAGTTCAGTTCCATTAGTGAAGACAGACACTTACAGTAGTGCAGTTAGTTAGTTACATAATGAGTTAGTTAGTTAGTTACATAGGGAGAGTCATAGAGACATTCACATGGAGTGTTAGAGAGATAGGGAGAAGCACAGCAGTATCATGGTGAGCGTATGCAGTTTGCGTCGAGTAGGTACTCGGCAAGTTACTGGTAAACTGGGATAGCTGCTGATGTGAATACTCGGTAGTGTTGACGAGTATTGGGAAGCTATAATGTACAAGGACAGTAACGGCGAGTCTGGAAGTTACTGGTATATTGGGATAGCTGTGGAAGTGAATACTCGGTAGGGTTGACGAGTATTGTGAAGCTAGGTATACAAGGACAGTAACAGCGAGTTGGAGTGGATACTCGGCATTAGTGTTGAAGAGTTGTGGCATACGGATAGTTGGTAATACTGAGGCTGTGGAAGGAAATTACAGAAATAGTCAGACAGTAAGGTGAAAGGTGTGACTTCTGTCCGAGCAGTTGAATATACAGACGCTGTTGAGTCAGTCGAGTATATAGACGCTGTGGAGGTCGGTAGGCGGACAGTTGAACGTGATATAAGTATAAAGTGATATAAATATCGCGTAAACAGTCTACGATTGGAACGCGTAGTGAAATAAATAATTAGTAATATCGTGGAAATAAATAGTAGTGTTAATTGGTTAACTAAACAAATAGTGTTAGTGTTATCTAGTTAAATTGTTTTAGACTTCAGTAGTTTTTAATAATTGTTTAATATTAGTAATAGTTATTTTTAATTATCTTTTAATATTTAATTATAATTTAATAAACCTTTATTTTAATTAATAATAATTGTCTAATATTTACACTGCACCCAAATAAATAAAAACGTTACAATATTATTTCCATCGTCATTACCACCGGCAGATAAAGTTAAACTTTAATGCCTAGCAGTTGTCATGAGAATCGTACTACTGTTGTTTACTGTTTATTGTTTTACCATTGAATAAATAGATATGTATAGTTTGGCAACCTTATACACATTTGCGTAGCATACTATTTGCACTATATACATACTATACTTTTATTTTTTATTATTGAACTATTTAACCGTACTAAGATTCAAATTTAATCGTTTCTCTCTCTTGATTGACTGAATTTTTATCAAAAATGTTAAACACAAGTAATGATATAATCTAAGCCGCAAAGGTTAAAAATTATTATATAATTAAAATAAATTTCTTAATATAATGGTACTATGCAGCGAGTACTACACGTATGAAGTATAATTGAACTTTTTTTAACAAAAACCGAACATGTCCAAAAATTCTAATTTTGAGGAAACAAAAAACTTCGCCTGGTAAACGCCCGCACGGTACAAATATGTCATCATCATTACCGATATCTGCGTACAAAGCAGATTGGCACACCCAGCAATGGGTAATAAGCCGTGATGATATATTTATTTATTTATTTATTTATTTATTTTAAAAAACTTCTTATTTCTGAACCGTTCAATGTATAAGCAATATTTCAGTTTGAAATTTTATTTTATACATTCATCATTAATTAAAAATACAAACTAAGCAAATGATTACAAAATAAAATTAATACATTTTTCATAAACATACTTAAACTTTAAACACGGTAAATAAGTAATAATTAAATAAATATTGCATACTTTTTCTTTAAAAATGCAATCTGTATTAGCCAATTAGCTGACATGATAGATATCTTATCGGTACTAACACTTTATAAATATGAGGTACGAAACATAAATGCATATGTTCTAATATTGATTTAGAAAGCACTGTAAGTACCAATATATTTTTATTTATTTATTTATTTTAGCAAGATAACTTCATAATTTGTTTATCCTTTAAAGAAGACATAAATACCTGCCGGAAGTAAATGGTTTGCATAATTTTTTGTTTCAACTAGTGATGTGCGATCTAAATCGATAAAAAAACGATCTTTATTCATAAAATATCGATTTTTTAAATCGATTCTCTATTAGGCGCTTTTTTAATGAATCGATATTAGGAAGTGGAAATCGAATCACTATTTTAGAGATGACAACATTGCTTTTCACGCAATGACGCAATTCGCGATTTTAGTTGGAGTCACAGATACGATTATAAAATAAAAGAAGCTATCATACAGGTTAAAATAATAATAAAAATTTATTTTATTTATTTTTCAATGTTACAAAAGTATCGGGTGTGAAATTGAAATACGTAATGTAACGTAGAGAATCCAATGTTGTGTTTTAAATATAATTATTGCTTCCCTATTCAAGTATGTTAGAAAATTCAATGCTACAGACACCGTCTGTAGCATTAAAATATAGCATAGTTTCTATTAATCTTCAAATGTTTCATACTGGAAAAGCTTAAATATATAAAAAAATATCGTTATTTTTCATTGTTACACAATTCTTATTTGTGTTCTTGTAATGTAATTACTTATCGTAAAATGAGAAAATAAAATTTAGTTAATTCTAATTGTTACATAATTTTCTCCTCCTGGTATGTGCATCGATTGCTGAATTCAAGTTTCTGTATCGATTTTTCGGAAAATCGATCTTTCGTAGACGATTTTTTAAATTATCGATTTGTTATAAATCGATTCTGAATCGATTCAAAAATCGATTTTTACTATTATAGGCACATCACTAGTTCCAAGTCAACACGTTTTGTAAGAAATAAAGTAATATTAAGCTGTGTCCCCACTGCGTCTGCTTTGCTATTCGGCTCGACCGAATGACGTCACATTTCAATTTTATATTTAGATTCACCAAGGAAAACCGCAATTTCTGTTAAGCCCATTTTTATTACTAAAGTCCCAAATATATATATATATATATATATATATATATATATATATATATATATATATATATATATATATATATATATATATATATATACCGTGTGTCCCACGCAAACCTTGACATAGGCGTTTCACATGGGAAAACTGATTTTTGTGAATAAAAAGTGTCCGGCTTAAAATTAAGCCATTCTATTTAACATGATAATAATACATAATCTCGTGTACCTTATTTAATATTAAATACATTATTATCATTGCGTAAATCAGAGAAAATTATAAATATCTGTCAATAAATATTTGTTTCAATATTTTATCACGTAATATCAAAATAATTGCAATTGTCATTGTAGGTCAATGGTTAGCATAGCGACTGTGGAATGAGATGGCGTTTAGAGGTTGGGGTTCGAATGTCCGTCAAGACAGTTTTTTTATTATTTTTTTTATTTATGAACTAATTGCGAATTATATTAAAGATATTATATATTATATTAATATGGATGAATTAGTTAAATAATTACAAATAAGTTTCTATCATGATATAATACTAATCTCAATGGAAGTAGTAATTATCAGTATGACACAGAAGCATAAGAATTTAAACTATAACACCTACTTTTACAGTAAATCACAAAACATACACATATTCATTTTATCTTAATCATGTTTTATTAAGATTAAAAGAAAATATAATGCATTTTTATTATATCAATGTTTAGATTATTGTAATCAATTTTTGTCATTGTTTAAAACCAATTATTTTATATTATGTACTTGGTTATAACAATGAATTGATTACAATAATCAAAACATTGATATCCATATTAATATAATACATAATATCTTTAAAATAATTCGCAATTAATTCATAAATAAATAAAAACTAGTAAAAATACTGTCTTGACGGAGATTCGAACGCCAACCTCTAAACGTCATCTCAGTCCACAGTCTGCTATGCTAACCATTGACCTACATACCTACAATGACAATTGCAATTATTTTGATATTACTTAATAAAATATTGAAACAAATATTTATTGACAGATATTTATAATTTTCTTTAATTTACGAAATGATAATAATGTAATTAATATTAAATAAGGTACATGAGGTAATTCAGTTTTCCCATGTTAAACGCCTATGTCAAGGTTTGCTTGGGACACACGGTATATATATATATATATATATATATATATATATATATATATATATATATATATATATACCTGGTGGCGCTGTTTCATAGGCATTTAACATGGTAAAACAGTTTTTCCTTGCGCGTTACCCCCCAAATTATTTTTTTTTAAAATTCTTCAAATAAAAGGTTTAGAGCATAAAATTCTACTTAGAAATTAGTAAACTAATTTCATTTCGTATGTTTAGCAACAAATATTAAATTTTATGACAAAAAAAATCATACCGTTGTCGCACTTTATGTTTTAATGCCGTGGCTATCACTATTTTTGACGTGATTTTTCATATAAAATTTTTACCGTTATAAAACATGCAATATTAATTTTGTTTAATGATTCAAATGCAAAATTTCATGATCTACAACTTTTATTGAAAGTATATTTTTCTAAGATAACTAGGGAAGCAACACGCAAGTAAAAATAGTTTTCCCATGTTAAATGCTTATGTAACGGATTTCGAGCGCCACCCGGTATATATACAGGCTGTCCCATAACTTCAGGTACATATTAGAAGGGCATATAGTTCTTAATGTCCTGATTACGGAACAAAAATATTTTTTTCAAAATTCCCATAATTAAGGGTAGTTCACTTAAGAAGAACATTTTTTGTACCCCTGGATACTATAATATTTGGAACAGTGAAATTAGCTATAACTATTACATAAAATAATTTAACAATGAAATTAATTTATGCAATTACGTAAAGCATAATACAACGTAATATTTAATATTAAAACTACCTATTCAATCAGTGTCCCAAAACTGTTTCCTTCAAAAACCTCAAAAACTAATTTTTGAATTTTGAAAAAATTCTTGTTGTTCCGTAATCAGGACATTAAGAACTATATGCCCTTCTAATATGTACCTGAAGTTATGGGACACCCTGTATATATATATATATATATATATATATATATATATATATATATATATATATATATATATACATATATAAATTTCGTGCGACTTTGCCAATCGGCAAAAGCCATGGGCATCACATTTTTGGGAGCGGCACTTTCAGTTACTTAAATAAAGATTAATTTTTAAAAACTATACGTATAATTCGGATTGTTCTTGGCTTGGGAAGGATACAAATTATTAACAAAGTTTATCTATTTTATAATAATGCACGAGTAATAATGATAATTTTAATTGCAAACGATTTCTGCTTTTTATCAACCTGTCAGTAGCTTTGGTGCGTCTAGTTACATCGCAAGTATATTCAAAAGTGTTATTGTATCTAGTGTATGTTGGTTATTTTGGAATGCACACTATGACCCGCTTTTTAATTAACATCCTGTATACAGTTATATTTCCTTATAATACTATAATCAAATTCATAAAAATAGTACAATAAAACCCGGTGGCGATTGCTTTATTGACTAATTGTTTATACAGCCCACTTTTCTAATATGTTAGGCATTTATATCCATTGAGTTGAGTAGTTATTGAAAACGTTGAAAAAATTATGCTAATTATAAGAATTACCTAAGATCTTCAATGTGTACCTTGCGTAAAATCTTACTATACTATCTACATATAGAACAGCAACTGAGTGATTAAATTGATAATTTTGCTAACAAAAATGTAAAAAATAACATTTTAGAAAATTGAAATTAAAGATTAAAGTTTTACTTCAAAAATAATCATAAATATTTAAAATAATTTACAAACCCAGCAACCACCCCGGGCAGAAAAAGTTCTAACTACGCCACTGGAGAAGCACCTAGTTATAATTATGAAATTAATAATAATACAGATATATATATATATATATATATCTGTATTATTATTAATTTCATAATATATATAATATATATATATATATATATATATATATATATATATATATATATATATATATATATATATTAATATATACAGTGTGGGGTTAAAGTATGGAATATAAAAAAACAACGAACTCAACAGGTTATTTTAAAAAAGCTGAAACACGTCGAAATACACATTACTATGTGCGAATCACTTTCCGACTTTCATTTGTTTTTGAGTTATGACGTCATCACAAAAATATTGAAATGGCAGTATAGACTTTTTGTAGTGGAATCCGATAATGATTTTTCTTCCCTTTATGATCATGCAAATAAATCATATGGTTGCATAACAAAAATTCTGAGAAAAATCGTGCTGAAAATTTAATAAAAATGAATAGTCAAAATACCTAGAGTTCATTTTTATTTCCTTGTATAAAGTAAAGGAAGTATTGTATTCGCGAAAAATTTCGGTTTTCAGATTTCAACGGAAATATTCATTTTGAACATCCCTGAATCCATTCTGACTAATTTCGTCGTGACGTCTGTACGTACGTACGTACGTATCTCGCATAGCACAAAGACGGTAAGACGTAGAAAGTTGAAATTTTGTATTAGGACTTCTAGTTGTGCACCTCTCTTTTTGGTCATTACATAATTTCCAGGAATCGTACTTTATTTGAAGCGTATAATAGATTTTAATGAAAAACTATATTAAAATACAATCCAAAACTTTTTAAATTTTGTATATACGACTTCTATATCAATTGGAATAACATAACCAAATTTTGGTTAAAACAGGCTAACCGGAAGTGATTATTACCTGAAGTTGTTAACAGTTTTCTTGAATAAAATGGTTACATTTTGATTTTAGAAATAAATGCTTCAAATAAGAGTTTTAGAGAATTAAACACTGCGTCTAGCACATCAATTATTATTATTAAATTACCCCTTTGTATAAGCGAGATATTTAAATTTAAAACTTATATACTGTTTGGTTTTTGTAATTTTTTAGTTTTCAATTTTTCATTGATAATTTTTTTAAATCTTTAAACATTTAATGTTAGTATTAAGGTACTTAAACTATTATTCACGAAAGATGACTATTTAAGGTCATTTGTGAGCCGTCTGATATAATATTACTTGCAGATAACTTCATTGCATTTCGTTTGCATAGGCGTACAACATGAAATATTTATGGATACATTTTAACTGAAAAAATAAGAATAATTCATTTGAAAATTATGTTTCTTTCCAAATAATGCCTTTCTGAAAGATTTATATTATTCACTTATGTTTTTGCAAAATACAAAAACATAGACTTAACTTATAAACCAAGGAATAATAATTTGATTTAAACGTCAACGCCACTAGGTAAATATTACCACAGAGGGCAGTGCAGTAGATAATTAGGTATCTGTAATTGTACGACATATATCATTATTATTTATAGTGTGTTAGAAAGTAATGTCACTATTTACGTATATCTGTCACACCACATAAATTAAATAGACATAGGTCAAATAATCTTTCTCTTTCTAATACAAAATGTTGCTAAGCTACTGCTATTAAGTGGTGTGTATTCTTTCTTCGAACAAATGACCTTGAACAGTCATCTTTCGTGAATAATAGTGTATAACATAGAACATGATAAACGAAAAATTTTGAACTGAAAAATGAAATCTAGGTATCTTATTAAATTTTCAGCTCGATTTGACTCAGATTTTTTGTTATGCAACCTTATGATTTATTTGCATGATTATAAAGGGAAGAAAAATCACTATCGGATTCCACTATTAAAAATCTATATTGCCATTTAAATATTCTTGTGATGCCGTCATTTTTAAAAACTAAAATCGACGTGTTGCAGCGTTTTTTAAAAAAACCGGTTTAGTTCGCTGTTTTTTTTTAATATTCCATACTTTAATCCCACACTGTATATTATATCTTCTCTCTACAGATATAATTATATTTTCAGGATTAAAATGTTAATCAAAATACTTTTACTCGCTTTTGGAGCATTTAATTCCCTTGCACTTCCAGTAGAGAAACTTAATAAAGGAGATAGTTCCTATTTATTACCTGATAATGCAATTCTACCACAGCATTATAAAGTGACGATTGATGTAACAAGATCGTTCATTGAAATAGAGAAAAGAGAATTTTTCGGTGAAGTTATAATTACAGCCACGGTAAATAAGGAAAATCTTAAAGAAATTGTTCTTCATTCTATCAACAATGAAATTATTGGCGATATTGGAGTTAATGGTGAAGTAGCCACATTTTCATTTGATGAAGAACGGCAGTTTTTGATAATAACACCAGAAACAAATCTTACGTATAGATCACAAATTATAATTAGTATTTCATATAAAGGAAAACTTAACGATGATATGAATGGATTCTACGTAAGTAATTATGCAGAAAACGGTAATGAAAAGTAAGTACTAACAATTTATTTCACTATTATTTATATTACTCAAGTAGGTACATAAGGCTGAGAATTTTAAAATGCACACGCAGACAATCAACTGATTTTTAAAATGGACGGAAGCTTATTAAAGTAAACAGCAATATGAATTTTGCATAAAGTATATGATCATAAATATATTCTAGTTTTATATATATATATATATATATATATATATATATATATATATATATATATACAGGGTGTAAACGAAACTAGGAAACGCGATTTTTTTTCGGAAGTTATGAAAGATACAAAAAAATACTATGAAATAAAGTTGTAGGAGACCAAGGATCATAGCCTACTGAAAAATAACTATAAAAATAAAATTTATTTAAATTTTAATGATTACATGGTTGAATTCAGAAAAAATTCTGTATCGAATGGGCCTAAAAATATATACCATCCCATTTAAGCAAATATAACTTTGTGTTGTAACTTGAGAACAACTGGTTTAAAAAATATTTTATTCTGTAATGGGATGCCCCATTTGGTCTTCTATATATATATATATATATATATATATATATATATATATATATATATATATATATATATATATATATATATATATATATATATATATGAGTAGCTATGCCAATTTTCCTAAAATACCTAAATCATATACCTACTGATTAATAGTTATAGCACAGGGTTTTCGGAACAGGTTGCTTCGGTTGTAAAAGGAATATGTGTTTCATTTATTGTCAAGGTTCATTTCTTTGGGCTTCGGATACATGGTTAACAAATTATTTCAACTAATTCTTTAAATATTTTGGATTTTACCAATGATTTTTATCATTCCATACAACCTGTATCTTTGACCTGGGGTATAATAATCTAAACTTCCATTCATCTGGTATTTACCGGATTGTAACTTTTAAAAAATAAACGTCAAAGTGTCTTCTTTAATTTAAAGTGGCAAACAAACTCCTACATTAAAAATTACTACCTATCTCGGATAAATTAGTAAGAAAAACCAGAGATTAGATATCAGATAAGTTGTTGCAATAATACTCAAATAGGAAAAAAAGGAAAAATATAAATAAATAGGACATGCAACATATTGTTGATAAGACAAAATAAATAAAGAATTATATTATAGCATATTTTTATCAAAGTCTACTTAATTTTGTTTACTAATCACGGCGAAAAGATTACGATAATTTTTAAAATGTTAAGTACCTACTTATAAAATATTTTATTTGATAAAACTACTCTTACAATTTATAATTCAAGAATTCTCTTTTAGAAACGTTCTCACAACCCAATTTCAACCAACTCATGCCAGAAAAGCATTTCCTTGTTTCGATGAACCAAAATATAAAGCAACGTTCGAACTTATTTTCAAAAAAGAAGCGAAATATTTAGTAACATCTAATATGAAGCCCATTGAACCAGATTATGGGCAGTATGTACAATAATTAAGTAATTATATTTCACTTTTATTAAAAATCTTTATTTTAGAGGCTCCAATATAGTCAATTTCCCAATTACGCCAGTAATGTCTACTTATTTAGTGGCTTTCATTGTTAGTGAATTCCAATATAAGGAATCTCCATTCAATAGTGAATACAAAGTAAATTGTACTAAATTATTAGTATTATTCAATACAAAAATTATTTTATATGTATTTATAGGTATGGTCACGACCAAACGCTATAAGCCAAACGGAATGGGCTGCCAATTATGTATTTAACATTACAAATACCCTAAGTGTTTTCACCGGAATACAGTACAATGAATATATACCGAAAATGGACTTGGCTGCCTTACCTGACTTCTCTGCAGGAGCGATGGAAAACTGGGGCATGCTTACGTACAGGTACGGCCTGAAACAGTAAACATACTTATGCATAACTAACACTTTGACATGAGGACATTTCTAAAATATTACTTGCGGGTAGATGAGCTATTTTAAATTCATAAAATACTTAAAAACGTAAATAAAACGTTCATTTGGCACATGTTTACACAAGTTAAAGACAACGATAAATTAATAAAATTAGTTTACTTACTGTTTTTTTTTTAATCAATTAAAACTAATAAATAAAGATATTCGAATTATTTATAAAAATTAACATTTTTGTCACATTAATAATAAAAAATTTGATGTGGCCAACACCTGCAATTTAATTTTTATTAATTTAAATATACATATTTAGTTATTGCGGAAACTGTATTAAGATCCATTCCATATAACTATGGTTCTATTTACTCTTTTCTTTTTAAAACGTTACTATTATTAATTTGAAATGATTATTTCTTTGAGAGTGACATTTATCTGTCAGTTACATACATTTGAGATCCCCCCACAAGATTTTAGTGCAATATATTTTTATAAAATTTGTATTATTGTTGTGAAAATTCAAATATGTCTTTTAATTGTTGCATTAGATACAAAAATGAACTAGCAGCCATAATATTTTTAACATCATTATATAAATGTTCTTATAGCTAAATGATAGAACTGATATATAATAATATTAATCTCTGTTGTAAAAACGTTCTGAAGAATTGTTAACAAAACGTATAATTTAAAACAACATTCTTGTTACATAATGGTTTTGTTATAGTTCGACAAAGTCTTAATAAAACCGATAAAAAATAAAATGTTCTTCATAAAGTAAAGTTTTATAAAATCTTTTCTAAAATATCTTAACAGCAATATTATGCTATACGTGGTGTCATTATTTATTATTTTATAAATGTTAGGTTGCTACAATTTTAAAATAATTTAGTATCTATAAAGGGTTTAACAGAACCAAATAGACATTTAAAATTGACTGAACCTGACATTCGTAAAGGTTGTTGGAAACTAAAAAGCCGACTGTATTTGTAATTTAATTTTTCTTCAATGAACAAAATCAAGAGAAGCGAAAATTTTCGAAGAAATGTTCAAAACAATTTACGTAAGTCATATCTTTAGGTGAAACAATCCCAGAGAAGAATATGCCGAATAATGGCTCTAATACTTCTTTCCAATACCGAATAATAGTCAAACAAAATATAATTGGAATATAGATTTGGAAAATAGTGAAAATGAATTGTCACATCATGAACTCATGAAATAGATTCAATTAAAGTTGCGAATGATATATATATATATATATATATATATATATATATATATATATATATATATATATATATATATATATATATATATATATATATATATATATCATTTTATGTACTTTGATATAATACACGGCTACTAAATAACAAATTAGTAATTTAAAATACCACTAAATAGCAATTGAGTTATATAGCCGGTATATTAATATCTCCATTATTTTATAGCACTGGGAGAAAAATATACATGTTCTATAAACGATGTGGTAGGTCATCACAATATAATATAATTGTTATATAAAGAGTTAGTACAGTCTTTTTTATTACTCTCCGTATAATATTATAACGGCCATGTTTTTTTGTCCACATTGTCCTGGATTACGGCATTCATGTTGGATAGAACCCACACACACATATATATATATATATATATATATATATATATATATATATATACAGGGTGTTTCCTTTAAAACAACCAGCGCTTTTTTGGGCGAACTAACAACTTTAGAGAAAAATGTTTTATACCAAAAATGATCAAAAATAAGGGGATAATGTATCAATAGTAACAAACCGAATATTTAACCAGTGGTTCTCAAACGGTAGAACAAAATTAGATTTTTTTAAATGGCACCCTATATAATTTTTTAGCCCTTTAAATAGAATATTATTTTCTGATTTCAACGATATAAGTATAGCATAGTGTTGTATAACAATTATTTCGAGAAAAATGGTATTAAAAACTAGAAATAATGTAATAAAAAATGGGTTTACTACTAGCGTAACTAAGCAACAGACGTATCAATACCCGTGTATTGCATAGCCTATTGTAATATAACATTATTTTTAATACCATTTTTCTCGAAATAATTGTTATACAACCCTATATCATATTTATATCCTTGAAATCAGAAAAAAAATCTCTATCTAATGGGCTAAAAAATTATGTAGGATACCATTTAAAAAAATATAATTTTGTTCTGCCGTTTGAGAACCACTGGTCGAATTTTTGGTTTGTTATTATTAATAAATTAGCCCCTTATTCTTGATCATTTCTTGTATATAACATTTTTTTCTAAAGTCATTAGTTCGCCCAAAAAAGCGCTGGTTGTTTTAAAGAAAACACCCTGTATATATATATATATATATATATATATATATATATATATATATATATATATATATATATATATATGAAAATATCAAAAATTAACATATATTTTGCAAGATATGTTGTATTTTATCAAATTTCTATTATTTCTATAATGAATATTGACTAATTTATTGTAAATTGACGTTTATATCATTTTCAAAATTTTCACATTATTAAAAATAAATCAAAATAATACCATTAGCGATAGTTATAAAACAAATATTTGTCGTATAAGCTGTGCCTTCTTCTGCCATATAAATACTTTAAAAGTGCTTCAAGAATATTTTCGATGCAATAGCATAAATGCATCACATGTATATTGCTGGAATATTCTTACGACTATTAAAAAACATAATTTGCTACTTGGGATATGAACTGTGTAACCAAAGATTTTTGCTTATTTATAGCGTATAGGCTCCGGGATTATAGTTATAGATATTTTATAAATTTATCCATAAAATATATAGAAAAGCTATAATAATGTTTAATTTTTATAATAAGACAAATCTTCAAAAAGTAACATTTGAAGATATTTTTCGAAGAAAATCTATTTTGAGCTTCAAATAAAGTGACATTTCCGGTTATCTGATATACACCAAAATCCAATGGTCTCTTCCCATATTAGAATAAGGTAGAAATACAAGGTTTCAAAATTTTCTGAATGATAGTATTTGAGTTAGAGTTAAGGATCCACACATACACATACACACACACACACACACACACACACACACACACACACACACACACACACACACACACACAACACACACACACATCATCGTGAAAATGTTAAAATCGGATTCTAGGGACCTTAAAACGTGGTCATTTTCCAAATGTCGATATGCAATTTTTAGCACGATCCCTATACCTCCCTTACCAAGGGTAGCGGGAGGTAAAAAGCTTTTCGTACAAGGAAAGGAGCAGGCAAACACGTGACTTCAGTGACCTTGAGCTTCAAAATATTCATTTTATCAAATGTTAGAATAAGAAGTTTATTCATATTTCTATCAATGATATGTAAAATTAAAATTATAGTTTTAAAACCTTAGCCATATTCTTTTGCTGCGTTGGATAAGATCTACCGGATCGTATGGATTAGATCAGATTAGGTCGCGTGGACGCATATTAGTTTATTCAAAAGAACACAACTTTTTATTATGGTTTGACTAATTGTAGGTTATACTTTACAAGAAATCGAATAATGGACAAATATACCTATAAATACTAGTAATGTTTCCTATATTTATCATTATTTATTCTTGTCATAATATATGACAGATTCTGATCTGATCTTTCTAATTCAGTTTTTGTTGGAGTAGATGGCACTGATCTGGATTACTTAGTCTTGGGGTGGGGATACTGATCAGAATTCGAAAGAATCTGCAATTTACTGATCTATGTAACATGAATTTGATCAAAGCCACACGAGAATACAGGCCTGAATGCTTATCCCTGCTCAATGCGTCACTTTAAACTATGAGGCCAGCACGCTAGTCCAGCCTTCTAAAAACAGTAGAGGTACAGCAGTCAGCGCGAGAGGACGCACTATACACCGCAGCACGGAACGCCAAATTTCAATTGTTTTTTCTTTAAGGATATTGCAAAAATGGTTTTAAAATGCAATTACGGTAACATGGGTAAATTGATATACCTGACATTAGAGAAATTAGAAGCTAAACAAGTTTTCCTAATATATGGTAAATGAGTATCATGCAGAACATCAAATTTAGTTAGGAAAATTTTTAGGGATTCAGCAACATTTTACTAAGTAATTACAGAAAAAACTGTAAAGAACAAATTTGTAATAAAAAGAAGTTTATCAAAAAATAAATAAATTAGCGAGCACCTAAATCTATTTTATTCCAAAGTAATGGTTATTTTAAATATATAATATGCGTATCTTATGTACGTCATTTATTTTTAGTTTCATTGTTATCATTCTGATATTATTTTCTACGTTATATTATTTTCATTTGTTAGCTCCAGATCTAGAGATATATTGTTATTATTATTTTTTATTGTTTCTTGTATTATTTAAAAGTAAAACATGATTTTATTCAAAACATGAGTTTATTCGTATATTCAGGCCATTTATAATTCGTTTTTTTTATTTAATTTGTTTAGTTATGTATATAAAATAGTTATTATACAATATATGAATAGTTACTTACGAGTTGAATATCTTTATAAATTACATTTTACAATCCTATTTGTTTAAAATTCCGTATATTTCCTATGCTCACACTGCTGTCGTTTGAGGCGTGGCGTGACAGCAAGAGGCTAGCTATGACGTCACGAATTGAGCATTCAGACCTGTATTCACGTGTGGCCTCGATCTGATCCAATTCAGCGGAAGAATACGGCTTTTGTTGCTCAGGATTAATGAATAAGAATCCAATAGGTTTAGGGGGTAAATTTAAAACGAGACAAAGAAATGCAAAGAATAAAGCACGGAAGAAATAATATTACTATTTTAAAAATTCATGTTTTATCACTAGCGCACACAAATCAGCTGATTCCAAGTATTTTAAGGTCGCTCGAGTCACCTATCTGCTGGAACCTATACTATGTTGGTCGGTAATAATAACAATATTATTATATTCATTAGTTTAGAATTCAAACAATATTAACTGATTTAAATTAATATTTCAAAATATTTATTCTTATGTATAAAAAAAATAAATCATCACGACATATCACCCTTTGCTAGGTGTGTCAATCTGCTTTATACACAGATTTCGGTAATAATAATGACATATTTATATTTCACGGGCATTCATTGCTGACGTGAAGAGTGCACCACAGGGGTCGTATTTTGTGTCATTTAAAATTCAAAATATTTATTTTGGCGTCGGTCGGGATCGAAACGAAACAGCATTCCATTCTATTTTTATAAATATTTTTGTTCATAGAGAGACAGCTTTACTGGTAGATGATGAATTGTCAACTAACAAAGATATTCAGCGCGTGATAACCGTAATCGCTCACGAAGTCGCTCACCAATGGTTCGGAGACCTCGTCACCTGTCACTGGTGGAAAAACGCATGGCTTAATGAAGGATTTGCCACATATTTCGAATACCACGCTACGGGATATGTATGAATAATTTGTTTTTAATATAATGTATACTTAGGAAATATGTACTTTCAGCTACTTCCAGAATGGGAAATGAAAGACCAGTTTGTTGTGGAAACACTTCAAAATGTATTTGGATCAGATGCTCTTTCAAAAACCACTCCTATAACTCTAGATGTATACACACCACAAGAAATTAGTTCTCATTTTGGATCTAGCACATATGCTAAGGCAGGATCTGTTATTCGTATGATGGAGCACATTTTAGGAAGTGATATTTTTCAACAAGGATTACAAAATTATCTTAACAAAAACAGATTACGAAATACAGAGCCTGAAGATCTATTTTCTGCTATTCAAGAAGTTATTAACAAGCAAAATGTCCCATTAGAATACCCTCTAAGCACAATTATGTCTAACTGGATTTCTCAACCTGGTTATCCTGTAGTTAATGTGTCTTCAGTTGGTTCTGGACGCTTTACATTGTCTCAGGTAAATATAAATAGACAACTTGTTCATTATTACATTAATATACAATGCGAGTGACCTTAGTCTTAATCACATTTAAACATAATTTAATATTTAAATCAAAGAAATTGTGAAAAGAATGCTAGCCGGCGGGATTTGAACACGCATCCTTAACATTTGTATTGTTACGTGCTACCAGTTGCATCACGGCTGGGCCTCTATTCTCGAATCTAAACGTATACGTTTGCGGCGTTCGAAACGTATGAAATGAGATTTTCGTATTCTCCAGCGTCCGTTTCATGAACGTATATGTTTCTAAACGTACAACTTTCATACGTTTGACAACGGGCGGAGACTGACCATACGTTCAATGAATTTTCCATACGTTTGCATCTAAGTGCAATAGTATTATGTATAAAAACACTATACTATGGGGAATAATTCTATTATAAAAATATTTAGTGATGAATTCTGATTCTGTTTTTATTTTTTAAGGCAAGTGTATTTTGAAAAATATAAATTATAAATTGTTAATATAATATGTATAATACAATATATGTATAATAGAAATATGATAAAAGTATTCAACCCGACTGTAATTTATTATTCCTAAGGAAAAAATTAATATTTAACTTTCGTTTGCATTAGAGCTCTTTATAAGTAAATGTAAACGAAATATCCTACCAAACGGATATTTTTCTGGCATTATTAATTGAAATAATAACTGTGAACAGTTAAAAATATTGATTACAAGAATGAATCCAATAAAGCAAATTGTATGTTTTAGATTAATTTTTTGTAGTTCAAAGAAAAAATTAAAATTCAAAAAATGATCCTTTTCCGAGGCTCCTCCGGAGGCTGTGGTCACAAAGGACAATATATATTGTAAAAAGTACATAATATCTTAAATATTTTTCTTATGTTATATTTCTTTGTATGAAGGCGTCTTTTACCCACAGAGCTTATCGTACCGTCTAAAATCAATCAGTAAATACATTTCATATGTTTATATGTAGATCTTCCCTCAGTTTTTCCAGTCTTTTTTGGTACAGGGATAACATTTAACATTATTATTAAATCTTCTTAAAATTCGATTGCTTTTTTGTGTGTAAAAGTCGAATCAAATTTTCCACGTTCTAATAATTATTATTTATTGCTCTTCAGGGAAAAGAAATCCTTTATTTCGGCATTTTTTTCATGTTCAAATAAAATTGAAGGTTTAGTGTATATCAATGTCAAGATATCAAATTTTGACATTTAATCTAACGCATGGAGCGTGGTGCTGTTTGATTGGTCCATTCACAAATGAAAAAGTCTAGTGGAACCGTCCTTTAGAAAGCCAAACGTATTCGAATGCAAATCAAGCGAGACAAACGTATACCATTGGAGAATAGAATTTTTGAAACGTATACGTTTGGACACTATACGTCCATGAACGCATACGAATGCGAACGAATGATTTGGAGAATTGAGGCCCTGGGCTGCAAATCCGCCGGCTTATACAGTCTTTTCATTATTTAAACTCATAGGCTTGGATGAGATCCGCACCACATGTAGATGTGGGGTATTCTAACCATTACATTTAAACACCTGTGAATTGTCAGATACATTCGCACAACCTAGTCAGGAGTGTATTGCAAATAGTAAATAAATAAATGAATGTGGTATTTCTTAAATGATATTTAAATCAAAGAAATTGTGAAAAGAATGCTAGCCGGCGGGATATGAACCCGCATCCTTAACAGTTGTACTGTTACGTGCTACCAATTGCATCAAGGTTGTGCGAATGTATCTGACAATTCACAGGTGTTTAAATGTAGTGATTAGAATACCCCATACCTACATGTGATGCGGATCTCATACAAGCCTATTAGTTTAACCCCAGATCACGTATACGCTAGTATATTATAATCAATGGTTTAACTAACGAAAATACTGTATAAGCCGGCGGATTTGCAGCCCAGCCGTGATGCAATTGGTAGCACGTAACAGTACAAATGTTAAGGATGCGGGTTCATATCCCGCCGGCTAGCATTCTTTTCACAATTTCTTTGATTTAAACATCATTTAAAAAATACCACATTCATTTATTTATTTACTATCATTTAATATAGTACTAATACATATTTTTTAAATATCTCAAATTTAAGCTCACTTAATTCTTATACGTTCATCAGTAATACCAGCTTTAATTCTATTAGGCATTGCATCCCTAAGTCCTGCTCATTTTCCTGTGAGTATATGTCTTGCAAGGTAGATGTTACTGAACGCACTAGATTTTTACGAAGTTGATTTTCATTGTGCAGGGTTCCTGTATAGGAGCTAAATCTGGACTAGAAGATGACCCTTAAAATACCGGTCGAAGGTCGAACTATTATCACGTCATTCAGACAAAGTTTTTTAAAAGTTTTAAATCTATATTTAAAGTAGTCGAAAGAAATTTTCTAACCATTTATGTAGGTGTTATAATTTTCTGAAAATGTAAACCGGCCCAAATAATATAAGATTGGGCTCGTACAGCATCGTGAAAATAGAAAATTGTATGCTAGGGACACTAAAACGTGCTTATTTATTCAAAACTCTTCACCGAATTTTTTGGCTAGACAATACTATCCTTTTCTAGGTAACGGACTATGTAAGTAAGTTACCTTTATAGAATGCCTTTTTAATTTCTGAACAACTTATATTCTTTCGTTTTTGGCGCTAGAATGAATAGGTTAAGAGCTATAGTTGGTGATGGCGACATTACAATGTACTATCGACCATTGTTGAGACCACGGTTGAGACACTATAAATATAAAGAGTAGTTGCACTCCCCATTATTTGGTTACCGAAATATTTGACCTCAAATTGTCGTCAGTATCGCAAAATGACGTAACTCATAAATTGGGAAATGATATTCTTTTGGATGTACTGACCAGCTTCATAGTGGCGTATCTCAATTCCCCAGCTTTCATAATAGAGAGAGAGAGAGAGAGAGAGAGAGAGAAAACCAAACCGACGTACATAATATACGAGTATAGTTTGTTTCAAAATATTTGCAAACGTACCTGCCTAGACTTACGCAGCGGGTGGCTTCTTAAATGTACTAAATGGGTAATATGACAGGGTTGTAACAAAATATTTGACATCCAGCACACGTTATAGTTGTGTGGAATTTAATGTTTCACTTGAATTTTAAGAAATACAAAACAAAGAATATGACAATACACCAAATTTTTACAAATTTTAAATGAAACCAGGTACATTAATTAGCGGGATTTTAAGAAAGTTCCTCTACATCGTTTTCCAAAATTTTGCTAATCCTCCCCTGACGAATAGGATCGCACATAACATGCTGTTTTGTGGTGTATCGCGTCATTACGAAGGCAGGTAGATTTGAAAATATCTTGAAACACACCATACATGTTGAACTTAATTAAGAACCATGTAGTGGATAATCTGTAAAAATATTCACTCTGCCGAAAAATATTTATGGCAAATTATTTTACACAAAAACATGGCTAAATTGTCAACTATCAATTTCTGTACCAGTAACTACATTTAAACTTAGTTGAAATAATTTCTAGTTATTATCAATTCTCGAAAGGCGCGGATACAAGGGGAGGGTAATGAGAATATCCCACTGATTCTCGGTGAGACAATTTGTTATTATTGACAGATTAACTAATATTAATAGAATGTAGAAGAATTATAAAATAAAATGAGATAAATATTGGACCAACCTCGCCTATGAAACCAATTTTGCCAACACAGGCATCGCAGATCTCAGCATCTGAGGATATAAGTTACCACTGCTAGTATTAGGAACGTTTGTTGGAATAAAATTTCAGTTATTTCACTATTTAGTCTATTGAAAACCATCACACATTAAAAATTCATATCACGAAAGATAGTTTGGCACTGAAATAAACAAATTTACACTATTTTAACTCCTCGAACTAATGTTTTTTATAAGAATTGCACTTACTACGAGTAGAACACATTTTCATTTGCAGGTTGCAAATAGACTGACAAAAGACAGCAATAATAAACAAAAAACTCCGGTCTTAATATTAGCTAGAACTTGTCTGTTCAATCACTGGTCGACACTATATTTAAATAAAAATAATAATGAATTATTTATTCATTCAACTAATGTAGAATAATAAATAAATTATTGTTATTAATTAAATTTTTACGTCCTAAAGAATTGAAACAGCCTTTACGTAAAGGATTAAATAAATTCAAATAATACTTATTTAAATGGAAACCAATTTCTTGGGGATGTCGGTCCAGGAATTAAATAAATTTAATTTAGTTTTTCATCAACGTTTCGGTTATTTATTCTTAAACTTTATTCATGATTCAAAGGATCTGTTCGTTTGTCTTACTCTTTCTACGTCATGCGGAAATCCGCGTTCGTTTGTCAAAGAGCATTACTTGAATTTTGTTCGGTTAAATCGAGCAATTGCTCATCTTTACTTAGATCATGTTTTTCTTACTCCATGTAGAGAGTAGGAGTAAGAAAGAGCAAGTACAAATTATTTATAGGACGAAAAGTTTCGAACTTTCAAATTTTTACTTATTCGTAATTTCTTTTATAATTTTTTAGGTTATATTTAAATGATCTGCTAATTAATAATTTAATTTTTTTGTCTTTATTGGTGTCTAATGAAATAATTATGCAATATATTATTGTCTAAATTTATTATTTCGTTTTCTATCAAAAAATTCATGTTTACCAAACACTTTTTACATTCCGTCACCTTTAGTAAGGAAGGTATTGTGTTTAGTCAAAAAATTCGGTGGTTAGTTTTTGATAAATAAGCACGTTTTAGAATCCCTGGAATCAGATTTTACTATTTTTATGATGTCTGTATATATGTATGTATGTATGTATGTATGTATGTATGTATGTATGTATGTATGTATGTATGTATGTATGTATGTATGTATGTATGTATGTATGTATGTATGTATGTATGTATGTATGTATGTATGTATGTATGTATGTATGTATGTATGTATTTATTTATGTAGGTGTGTATGTGTGTGTGTGTGTGACGATTATTTCGGATGCGATAACTCAAATACTACAATTCAAAAAATTATAATTCTTTCGTATTCCTTTTCTTTACATCCATTTTGAAGAGATGCACTAGATTTTGGTTATAATTGGCAACCGGAAGTACCCTCATTTTAAGATTTTAACAGTTTTTCTTCAACAAAACAGTGTTAAATGTCATCAATGTTATTATAAATATTAGAGAATATTTTATTCTCTATACGATTTGATTACATTTTATACTTCATATTTAATGGATATAGAGTTAAAAAATCTGATGTGGCCAGCACATTACCTTCCTTCAGGTCTATTTTGTACAAATTTCACACAGAAAGTTTCTTTCAAAAGATTTCTATATCTTGTACATTGCCTTCCGGCAGTTTTATGTATTTCATACAAGCTCCATACAGAAAGTTTCTAGCAAAAGATCCTATATATCCAGTAAAATTATAACACAAACATATTCTGTCAATTGCACTTGTCACTGACATCTTTCAATCAGAATATAAATATATATATATATATATATATATATATATATATATATATATATATATATATATATATCATCATGGCATATTACCCATTGCTGGGTGTGCCAATCTGCTTTGTACGCATATTTCGGTAATTTCAATCTTTCAATCAGAATTTTCTTAATAAAGTAGTTGTTTCCATAGTTATAGCATATAGCCGGCTAATTTATGAAATTTAATTTCTTTATAATTTTTTAACTCCATATCCATTTAATATGAAATATAAAATGCAGTCAAATCGTGTAAAGAATAAAATACTTTAATATTTATAATAACTTTTGTTGAGTTGAGTCGAGAAGGATCAGCTGGGTATTCGTTGAAAAAATGAACAAGGCCTTGGTCATCCACAATTTGTTTTTTACCTTCCGTCACCTTTAGGTAAGGAAGGTATTGTCTATGGTCAAAAAATTTGGTGGTGAGTTTTTGATGAATAAGCACGTTTTAGGGTCCCTAGAATACGATTTTACTATTTTTACGATGATGTCTGTATATGTGTGTGTGTGTATGTGTGCGTGTGTGTGCGTGTGTCTGTATGTGTGCGTGTGTGCGTGTGTGCGTGTGTATGTGTGTGTGTGTGTGTGTGTGTGTGTGTGTCTGTCTGTGTGTGTGTGTAACAAAATTTTCGTTTACGATAACTTCCATACTACAATTCTAAAAATTATGTCTTTCGTATTTCTCTTCGTTACATCCATGTGAAGAGCTGATTAGATTTTGGTTAGAATTGGACAACCGGAAGTACCCTCATTTGAAGATTTTAACAGTTTTTCTTGAAAAAACTATGTTAAATATCGTTTTTTCACATTTAATGTTATTATAAATATTAAAGAATATTTTATTCTCTATACGATTTGACTGTATTTTATACTTAATATTAAATGGATATAAAGTTAAAAAATTAAAAAGAAATTAAATTTCATAAAGAAGCCATAGCTATGGAAACAGCTACTATATTAAGAAAATTTTGATTGAAAGATGTCAGTGTCAAGTGAAATTGACTTAGTGTGTTTGTCTTATAATTTTACTGGAAATATAGGATCTTTTGCTATAAATTTTCTGTATGGAATTTGCATAAAATACATGCAACCGGCGGAAGGTAAATTACAAGAAATATAATCTTTAGCAAGGAACTTTCTGTATGAAATTTGTACATAATATATAGAACTGACGGAAGGTAATGTGCTGGCCACATCAGATTTTTTTATTAAAAAAACGGACGTTTCGAACCCTAGTGGTTCATCATCAGCATATTACAAAATATAATATAAAAAGTAGAGATTGTTTAATAACAGTTTGTCAAAAAAAAAATTCAGTTAAAAATACAAAAATATTTAATCTGCAATGCAACTTGATGAGAACCCATCTTAAACTTATGGGTGTTCTGCAGGTACACCTACAGTCGAGAAATTTACCCAGAATTTAAGTACACTGTTTCCAGTAAAAATATATTTTCATAATTTCTGTGAAGCAAATAGTACAACCAGACAGGATGATTTATATTTGTTTTAACATTCTAATTATTTAAAAATGTATTTACAGCAAAGATTCTACCTCAATCCAAACGAAGAAAGAAAATCTGAAGAAACGTGGTTTGTTCCAATCACATATACTTCATCCCGGGACTTGGAGTTCGACAACTTACAACCTAGTTTATGGTTAACTCCCGATGGACAAAGAAACCTAATAGCAGTTGACAATGACGTGGACTTGATCATTGTAAACTTGCAAGAGGCCGGATACTACCGCGTGAACTACGACGCAGAACTATGGCAGAAGATCGCCGAGTTACTTGCAACCCAAGGGTCGAGAGTGCACCGCATCAACAAGGCCCAAATCGTAGACGACGTGCTGAACTTAGCACGTGCCGATCTGGTGGACTACAGAACGGCTTTCAACGTCACTGATTTCCTGGCCTCTGAGACCGGATACTTTCCTTGGTACGCAGCCTTTGCAAACTTCCGTTTCCTAACGCTGCGTTACTCTGATGTTGATGAAACTGGCTTGGAAATTAGAGTAAGTCAATGAAGTATAAATCGGAGGTATCGGGTTTGAATGTCGGTTATGTTTTAACTATAAAATACTGCCCAGAGTTATTCAGATTGAGATATCCCTTAAAAGTGATCCTGTATTCTAAATATAACACACCTAACATGAAAGAAAATTAGGGAAAAAGCAATAAAAACCGGCTTTGTTATTAGACTTGCTGCAGACTAAAAACGCTGTATAATAGGCACTAGTCAATTCTTAAATTTAAAATGTTACTTTTATCAAATAATATTATAAATAATGTACAGAATGGAACAAATTCGATTTCCTATGAAAATCTTTCTTATTATGCACGCGATAGAAATTTAATGTAGATCTTTGTCTAAATATTAATGTTTCATCTAAGTTACGTAAGTATAAACTGAAGCACCTAGCGCCTAGCCTATGGCTTTAAACCAGAAGATTTACCTATTAGTTCTGTCCGTACTGTAATTATACTTCACTCACGGTAGCGAGATAATTTGGAACTAATTCGTGAATAAATATACAAATCATTCTATTGGTTCGGCTCCAAAATGATCTTCTTTTGACCAGTAGAATGACTTGTGTCTGTCCAAGAATTAGTTTCAAATTCTCTCGCTTTCGTGAATGGTGTATAGTACCTAATACTATTAATTTCACGATCGTTTTATAATAGCATTAGATTTATTGTAATAAAATGGTTAATATTGAAATTTTTATGATGTGGGGCATGATTTGCTAAATTTAAATGTACATTAAACAAAAATATCAAACCAATAGACCTTTCAATTTAACGGCTATCTCTTTCTACCGCTGCAAATAGTAAGAAAATGGCGCGAACAACTGCCAGTTGAGCTGTCAAACGAAACGTCAAAAATATTACAGTCATTAAAATACTTATATTCTCAGTGAAAATTTGCATCGTTAGACATTTTAACTTCAATAAAAGCTTTTGTAACTTATTTCGATAAGATTTTTTTAAAGTTATCTGAGATATTCTCACATTTTACTTCTAATTTTTTTTTAGAAACAAACGCCATAGATCTCAGTTGTTCTTACTATGCGCAGATCCCCATTGCGCATATCTTCTATCTCTTTAAATTGAAAAGGTCTATTGTTATTAATGACAGTACTAATACCTCTTTTGTTTTAAACCCGTAAGCTACTAGTATTCTTAAATTTTTTATTAATTTATAATAATAAGTCTAATTTAATTTCCATATAAAATAAGCAAGTTATATGAAGTGAGTCACTTTTTAAAATTTCCACTTGGAAAAAAGTTTGAAACATCAAATTAACATTTTTTATTTGAATCTCGAAAACAAATGAAAAAATCTTAAATGTGTTTACAACATGTATTTTTCTCCAATAGTTGACCCAAAAAGACCTCTAGGTAAGGTCGTTCCACGACATCAACCAATTTACGTCATCACCTTGCGAAAAATATGAAAAACTAAAAATTTATCTGGTATTTAATGCCTAGTTAAACAAATAACTATTATTGTAATCAAGCATATTATTTTTCTTTGACTGTGCAAGTGCATATAGGCAACAATCACAACATAAAACAATCCAGTCTCATATAAATTAGCGAAAAAGTTTAGTAACTTTCTACTAATGACGTAATTCGGTTGAATTCGTGGAACGACTATACCTTCATTTTTTGTAGCGTACATAAAGGTATGTTTATATTTAGATACATGTGTGAGAATTTATTTGAGATACAAGTGTGATGAAACAAAATTTGTATCAGCCTAAGAGTTTATGCTATTTCTTGCTAACTCAAACTGTATTAGGAAATTGTACAATTTAAACAAAATGTATGAACTCTTGCAGTGGCGTAACTAAGAGTTCGGGGGCCCGCCGTAAAAAGTTTTTGGGGCCCGTTTAATTGTAGCGTTTATCATGAGGAACTACATACCACAAGAACTTGTGGAAATTGTGACTACGCTCACTTTCATCTGAGTTGACATGTTAAGAAGCAAAATAACCAATATGGGAGGCCTGAAAATCCAAGATTAGGCACCTTTACATCCTACCAAAGTCATTGTATGTTGTGGCATTTACTATGAAAATGTGATTGGCCCGTATTTTTTTTTTTATTTATTTATTTTTTTTAATGAAATTGGTGGCACTGTCCACTGGTGAAAGTTACAGGGAATTGATTCATACATTTTTGGTAATCCAAATGAAAGAACTTTGACAAAATATGATAATAGCAAGATGGATCAGTATCATACAGTTTAAATAGTAGCAATTTTGCGAAAATCATTCTCGTATCGTTATTTAATCACACGTTTTGGTAATACACATTGGCCGCCAGGTGTCCTGATTTGACAGCCCCAGACTTCTTTTATGGGGTAATTTTAAAGGAAAACTCTAGATCAGATGCAAGAAAATATTTGCTAAGAAATCGAAATTCTACCAGCCGAAATGTGATAGAAAATAAAGAGCTTGATTTTGCATAGCGGATAAGGGGCCCCTTAGCCACTATTATTTTTGGAAATTGACATTTAAAAAAATAAAGGACTAAATAATTTTGCATGATGCTACAAAAAAAAAGATTAAGTTCAAAATTTCGTAGTAGTACCAAAATAAATCATGTAAATTGGGGCCTCTCTAGAGCCGGGGGCCCGCCCGTAATGCGGGCCCGTTAGTTACGCCACTGAACTCTTGTATGAGTTGATGTTTCACGATTTGTTTATTTGATATATCTTACACAAATTCTCATACATGTATCTAAATGTAAACATACCTTAATAAAGGAAGTCGAATTTTTACCAGTCTGTACATTTACGAGGTACATTTATTACAAAACTGAAGTATTATCGTTATAAAAAATATTATTTCCTACAACCGTGCGTGAAAAGTACTTTTCACGCACTCATTACAGTGCGTAAAGTGTCACTTTCAAGCACTAGTGCGTGAAAAGTACTTTTCACGCACTAGTGCTTGAAAAGTAAATAAGCGTTGCTAGGCAACATTAAAATTCGGTTAATTTACCTGTCAAGTATATAATTAGGTAGTAAATAACAAAAGTAATAAAATTTATTAGGAAATATGAATATACACTGTAAATGAAACAAATCTAATATTTTTTTAACAGATTGAATACTGATCTAATTTTTAAGAACATTAACATTTTTTTGACATTTATTCTAACCTAACCTGATTTTTAATATTAATATTAAATATACAATTTGTACATTATAAAAGACTAATCATCGTCTGTCTGAAATTCTTCTAAGTGTTTAAGTTGCATGTTGTACAGTGTTATGACAAAGAGTACTAACAGTATTTGAAGCTACTGGATGCCTGTACACTCAGTATTATAAGAAACATCAATACCATTTCGGTTGTAGGAAAAATGTTGTATGCAACACGTGTGTAAAATAGTATTTTTTGTCTCGTGCTACAATTTAAAACATCGCACTCGACCAAAAAAGTACTACTTTACACACTTGTTACATAAATAACTATTAAGTTATTGTTTGCAATATGACTGGAAATACAATGTACCTATATTTTAGATATAAAGTATATTCCATTTTTAATTTTTACCACTAATATATTTGGATATGTTTCAGAGATATTTGAGAGGATTAACAGAACGATTAGCTAACGATAAGGATTTCGTTGAAATAAATGAATCCCAAACTGAAACATTTAATAGAGTACAAGCTTTAAATTGGGCCTGTGATTTAGGTAACGAAAAATGTATAACAAACGCCAAAAAATTGTTCCACGACTTCAAAGAAAATGGAGCAAGGTATTTACCGCCCCTGGAAGTAGTATATACGAATAGATATTGTTAGTTATGTTATTACAGAATTCCCAGAAATTTACGCTCAGTTGTATATTGCCCTGCTCTCCGAAATGGCAATGAAGATGACTGGAATTTCTTATGGAATAAATATCTTACGTCTAATAGTGCAGCTGAAAAAGTTGGAATTATAAATGCTTTGGGTTGTTCCAAAAATGATGATATATTAAAAAGGTACCTAACTATGAATTTATAAAATTTTACTAATTAAAAATTATTTTACATTTATTTTTAGTTATCTAGAAAAATCCATTCACCCTGAAAGTGGTATCAGAAAACAAGATGCTTCATACGTATTCACAGCAGTTTACACTGGAAGTTCTATAGGATTAGAAGCTGCTTTTGATTTTCTGACCAAAAATTATATTGAAATTCCCGAATTGTAAGTTTCATTATATATTTTTTACCTCCCGTCATACCGTAAGCAATTCGATGGTGAGTTTTCAGTAAATAAGCACGAATTAGGGTCCCCAAAACACGTTTTTACTATTTTTACGATGATGTCTTATGTGTGTGACGATTTTTTCCTCCACGATAACTCTTCCAACAAACTTCCGAAAATTTATATTTTTCGTATTCAACCTTTCTACACTCACATAAAGAGTTGATTAAATTTTGGGTAAAATTGGACAACCGGAAGTGATACTTTACTTGAAGCCCATAACAGTTTTTAATGAAAAATTATATTAAAATATAATCCAAAAATTTTCAATTTTAGTATTTAAGACTTTTATATCAAGTAAAATAACATATTGGATGTTAGCTAAAATTAATAAACCGGAAGTGATACTTTACTTAAAGCTCTGAACAGATTTTCGTGAAAAATATATTGATATATTCAAAAACTTTTTAAATTTAGTATTTAAGACTTTTATATAAAGAGGAAAAACATATTAGATTTTGACTAAAATTGATAAAACGGAAGTGATACTATACATGAAGCTCTGAACAAATTTTCGTGAAAAGTATATTATGATATATTCCAAAACTTGTCAAATTTGGTATTTAAGACTTTTAGATTAATGAGAATGCCATATTAGATTTTTTCTAAAATTCATAAACCGGAAATGATATTTTACTTGAAGCTCTGAACAGAGTTTCGTGAAAAATATTTTATGATATATACCAAGATTTTTCAAATTTGGTATTTAAAACTTTTATGCTAATAAGAAGGACAAATTATATTTTTTCTAAAATTGATAAACCGGAAGTGGTACTTTACTTGAAGCTTTGAACAGGTTTTCGTGAAATATATATTATAATATATTCCAAAATTTGTCAAATTTGGTATTTAAGACTTTTATATGAAGGGGAGCAACATATTAGATTTTGGCTAAAATTGATAAACCGAAAGTGATACTTTATTTGAAGTTCTGAACATATTTTCGTGAAAAATATATTGATACAATCCAAAACTATTCAAATTTGGTATTTAATACTTTAATATTAATGAGAACGACATATTAGGTTTTTTTCTAAAATTGATAAACCGGAAGTAGTACTTTACAGAAAGCTATAAACAGATTTTCTTGAAAAAATATATTAAAACATAATCCAAAACATCAAATTTGGTATTTAAAACTCGATTTTGACTATACTTATATGATAAACCGGAAGTGGTACTTAATTTGGGGGAAAAACATAATACAATATAATCTAAAATTTCGTATTACAGACTTTTCTATTTATTGGAAAAAAATTAGATTTTGTTTACAAACGATCAATCGGAAATGATACTTTACTTAAAGCTCATTGTTATTTTAAACATGGAATTGACGGGAGGTTATGTGCTAGCCACATCAGATTTTAAAAATATATTCTAATTACTATTGTTTCAGTTACGGTGGTATGAACGCTCTAGAAAAGGCTGTACTTGGATTGGCTGGTCGAATGACAGACCAAGCAAAAATTGAAGATTTTATTACACTTTTATATAGCAGTGACATCTTTACAACATATCGGGAATCAGCTATAGAAACCATGAAGAACAATAATGCTTGGGCAGATAAATATAGTGAAATTATCAAAAATATCCTAACTGAAAAACGAACAAATAATTTGATGAATAATGTTTTGTAATTTATTTTATGTACAACTAAGAATAATTGATCAATTTATTTGTTTATTTAACGACATGAACTGTTAGTTTACGACACATGTGCTGTAAAATATATTACACATCCATCTAAGAATTGCTGCTATAACTTATATTTCTTATAATTGATATTACATATTTAATATGTATAAGTAAATGCAAACAGATAATTACACAAACACTTGGCAATCACTGTACTTATTATTTCCCAAGATTCACCTTTATTTATTTCTTGTTATTTAAACAATAGCTTTTATCCCGAATTTCGGAAATAATTAATAATCTAAAATTACAATTGAAATAATTCATTTGAATTGTGTAATTCTATTTTACTTAGAAATGAACAGATTTTATCTAACACAGATAATCATGGGTTTGTTCAATCATGAACCATTTTGTGCGCATGTCTTGTTCATGCACTCATTCGGACATAAGTAAAAAACTTTGCATGGTTGGAACGGCCAACGGACTTATATCATCAATCACCATAATTAAGTACTCACTCCTCTGCTGAAAAAATATGAGTCAACAAAATATCTAAAAGCAAAAATTAATTATTTATCATATTAAATACCTAAATAATTACTGTTTTTTATTCGAGGTTGACCAAAAATTTCAGATTCAAATTGCAAATCACTCATTATGTTCACTTATGAAAAGAGATAAACAATAATCACAGCTTATGCTTCGATATTTTCCTCGCAACGCCCGGGACATTGTGGTGAGCATGTGCTGACAAACGGTACATAGCACAGACCAGTGGATGGGTCTGATATTCCACGGATGCGTTCATGTATGCGCCCAAAGTCTGTCGGAACGAATATACTAACAGTCCGATGGACTGTACAACAGTTGGTTGGAACGATATTTTTAAAATGCGCATGCGTCTGATGTACATATGACAGTCCGGACTAGCTGTAGGAACAAACAACCAGTTTTAAAATCATATTTTAATTGATTTCCAAAATAATACATATCGATTTAAATTTTTTAACGAGCCCAAACTTATAAAAATGTACTTATTTATACTTTTTATCCAAACAAACAATATTAATATATATATATATATATATATATATATATATATATATATATATATATATATAGATATAGATATAGATATAGATATAGATATAGATATAGATATAGATATAGATATAGATATAGATATAGATATAGATATAGATATAGATATAGATATAGATATAGATATAGATATAGATATAGATATAGATATAGATATAGATATAGATATAGATATAGATATAGATATAGATATAGATATAGATATAGATATAGATATAGATATAGATATAGATATAGATATAGATATAGATATAGATATAGATATAGATATAGATATAGATATAGATATAGATATAGATATAGATATAGATATAGATATAGATATAGATATAGATATAGATATAGATATAGATATAGATATAGATATAGATATAGATATAGATATAGATATAGATATAGATATAGATATAGATATAGATATAGATATAGATATAGATATAGATATAGATATAGATATAGATATAGATATAGATATAGATATAGATATAGATATAGATATAGATATAGATATAGATATAGATATAGATATAGATATAGATATAGATATAGATATAGATATAGATATAGATATAGATATAGATATAGATATAGATATAGATATAGATATAGATATAGATATAGATATAGATATAGATATAGATATAGATATAGATATAGATATAGATATAGAGATAGAGATATAGATATAGATATAGATATAGATATAGATATAGAGATAGAGATAGAGATAGAGATATAGATATAGATATAGATATAGATATAGATATAGATATAGAGATAGAGATAGAGATATAGATATAGATATAGATATAGATATAGATATAGATATAGATATAGATATAGATATAGATATAGATATAGATATAGATATAGATATAGATATAGATATAGATATAGATATAGATATAGATATAGATATAGATATAGATATAGATATAGATATAGATATAGATATAGATATAGATATAGATATAGATATAGATATAGATATAGATATAGATATAGATATAGATATAGATATAGATATAGATATAGATATAGATATAGATATAGATATAGATATAGATATAGATATAGATATAGATATAGATATAGATATAGATATAGATATAGATATAGATATAGATATAGATATAGATATACAAAACCCATTACAAATGTACATTCGTCGATTCATTCTTGACAATTATTGATGAAAGTAGTAAAGTAGAAAAATCTAAATTTTCGTCTGTTTATTAGTATGTTAACAAAATAGAATATCTACATTTTTATTTTATATTGGTATTTTAGCATAAACACAAACCAATTTTATGATTTTTATTATTGAAGACATAACAGAAAAAATTGCAAAAAAATGTAAATTTGCAAATGTTATTAGTAAAGTTAACAAACTTATTAATCAACGCACACTTTAAACTTTTAAGATACAATCTTTATTAACCAATTAACCGAAATGATAGATATCTTATCGGTATTAAAACTTTATAAATATGAAATATAAAATGTAATTGCAGTTCTAATTTAAGTTCTAATATTATTTTAGACAGCAAGGTAAGTACGATCTTATTTTTTTATTTTATTTTTTCCACAAATTATTTCATATCTAATATAATTGAATAGATATTACCAAATGTAAACATATTGAAATTGATAAAATTATTGAGTGTAGAAAATTTGAAGTACTTCAATATATGCTATTATATAATTTCACAATCCAAAAGTTGTATATTTCAACAAAACTCATTTTGAAATAAACAGAGTAAATTATATAAATACGTATATAAAATTAATAATGTACAGTATAGACACATAAAAAGTCTAAATTTTAAATATATTAATTCCTGTAAAGTAAGACATGTTTGTTTTCAGGATTAATATGTTACTCAAGATAATTTTACTCTCGTTTGGAGCATTCCATGCTCTTGCACTTCCCTTCGAGAAAAATGATACGAGAGATAATATCCTTACTCTACCAGTAGAAAAAACTTCTGTAAAGAAAGGAGACCCTTCATATTTATTACCAGATAATGCTATTCTACCAGAAAATTATAAATTGACAATTGATGTATCAAACTCTTTTATTGAAATAGAGAAAAGAGAATTTTTCGGTGAAATTGAAATTTTAGCGACAGTCAATAAGGACAATCTTAAAGAAATTGTACTTCATTCTGTCAACAATGAAATTATTGGTGACATAAGAGTTAATGGGGAAGTAGCCACATTTTCCTTTGATGAAGAGAGGGAATTTTTGAAAATCAAACCAACAACTAAACTTACGTATGGATTGAGAATTATAATCAGTATTTCCTATAAAGGAAAACTTAATGATAATATGAAAGGATTCTATGTGAGTACATATACCGAAAACGGCGATGAAATGTAAGTACAAATATTCAATTTTTCTTTTGATTAAACAAGTCGGTAAATAAAAGATGTAATCGTATATGTGTAAATCAGTGAGGTAAAGGTTTCTACAGCACACACATCAATGATGTCATTTGTAAAACAACATAATATACTGTCTTTGTTATGCCAATACCTCCTATTTGACAATCTTTCAATTTTATTTTTTGTACATTGTTAAAATCGTAGTAAAACGGCGGATCGCATGGATGTATCTGCCATGAAACAAATATATGATAAATGTTAAAAAATCGATTAGAGACATACAATTTTTAGAAATAACCTCTATATAAAATCCGTTACGGATAGGAGTTATTTCTATTACCAAATTGTTACTTGATAATTGCGTACATAAAAGTTTTGTTTTTTGCTGCTCCTGAAAAGTTTGGTGTATGTCAGATAGGAGATAATGGCATAACAGTCGATATACGAAACAATGGGCCGAATTCAGCACTCTCCAGTAATGTAGTGATCGTCTTTAGTAACTACCCAAGTAGCACACGAAGCTGGAAAAAAGCTGCAATGACGTTGCTACAGTAAATCATATTAGCAATTTGGCTACCACAGCTAGCATGGCAACGTTATAATAAAGTTGTTATAGAGCTGTCACAGCAATAGTGGTAAAACATTTTTTTGCTTTGAAAGTGTTGTTATAGCGATTTGGCTGCAGTCTATTTGCTATGAATTTAACTAAAATACAGTCATTTAGTTGTCTACTTTTTACGCTGTAAATTAGCAATATAGCTTCGAAGGCGCATATAAAAGCAATATACCTGTGCTATTTTTAAGACATTTTAGAAGTAATTTTGCTGTACTGCTAAAGTTGTTTGATTAAAAAATAACTATTAGGATGTAGGCTTTAGAAATAATAGCTATTTTTCGTCTGTGTTTTTACGTTTCATGTACACAATCCGTATAGTTAATCTAACAAACTTATAGATAGACATGGCGATATAATACAATCGAGTTATGAGTATGAGTTTTTAAAATAAAAATTTCGCTGTCTATGACTTAAAATCTAATAACAACGCCATTTATTCTGTCAAATATACACATGATACCTTCAAATACGAAACGCCCTGCAAAAATATCAATAATTTCCATATTCATTAATAAATACGGAAATTTTAATTTACAATATTTATTTACATAATGTGGTTAAAAAATATATTTTGTACTTATAATGTATAAAAATTAAGTTTTAAATTATTTTCCGTCTTATATACTACCGAAATAGTGATTAAAATAAATTTTAGTAAAGTGAACATTTCTAGTTTACAATATGGTTGCCATTGCTATCGACTACTTTTGATTAAAAAAGATGTCTGCTTGTCCAAAATACAGAGATATAGCTCGTGCGAACATAATATTGCGGGAAATATAACTCAATAATAGCAATTTGGACAGTACAGTTATTTGGTTCTAACATCCTCATTAATTTACATGTAATATACCCAAAAACAGCTATTTGGCTGATTTTATATACATATATGAAATCTTAACATATGGTAAAATAGTCACTATATCCATATAGCTGTGTATCCGCCTCGATTACAGCTATTTCGCTGCGTTAGCATCCATTTATACTGCTTTATGGTATAATCTAATCCACCGGTCAATTCTGTTGTACCATTTGGTACTGAACTGATTTGATGACTATTTCGGATTTTACGATAATATGTCGTACTGTATTTATATTTTTTTATTTTTTGCAGATCAAACACTAATGAATTTTTTTCCATTTTTACCAAATTTATAAAACTCTATACAAATTAACATGCGAACATGTATGAAAACATTTCACATAAAAACATATTTGACATTTAATTACCCATAATAGTTATTTTACAGCAAAGATTGCAGTCAAAATTGTAATACAGCTATTTAGCAGTTTTTAAAAACTGCAGTAAGCATTTTATAACCAAAATTATAAACTAAATTTTATAGCTGTTATTTGGTATTCATATTGAACTATAAAATATACATTATAACAAAAATAATAGACAAATGATGACAGCTGTTATGTGCTGTATAACTGTAGCTGTGAAATAAATTTAATAGCTCATATTAAAGAGACAAAGCTTTAGCTGTTATCTTTCTCTTATTCTTAGATGTAAAATTTACTATATAGCTAGAATAGTATACCACGAAGCTGAGGCTGTAATTCGGCATTTTTAATAACTATAGAAGAAATTTTACAGTCAGAAAAATGGCTGGGTGGCCAATATGGTTGCAAACAGTATTTGCGATAACACTTATATAGCCAAAAAAATCAGACAAAATAAAGCTAATATACAGCAAAACCAAGGCTGTCACAACGTTTTCCCAGTCTTCCTTTAGCTGTATTTGCCAGATTTTCCAAACTGTGCTACTTGGGTATGGAAATAACTTGCATCTTTTTCTTATTAACGCATCGATGTATATGTCTCTCTTTATTTTATTATTTTTAAATAAGCTTCTTTAGTTAAAGAAGAGTGCTGAATTCGACCCAATAAGTTTACTAATGACAAGAGCATATTACGACTTGAATTCATTAAATAGTCTCCAATCGTATAATTGAATTATATTTTTCATAATATGCGAATATGCGTTAAAAGACTAAACATCTCAAACAAAGTGAATTATAAACACGTATTTTCCCAATAATAAGCTTCAAAACAGAGGCGGATTTACACATGGGCAGAGTAGGCACGTGCCTACGGCGGCAAATTTTTCGAAATGTAAATTTTAATAAGTATTCGCCGATCAAAAAGCGCGAATAACACATTCTCTGATGGTAAATTCATATCAAATAAGGTTTTTTATATTTTTTATTACTCTAATGAATTTGTAAATATTGTCCGTTTTTCTGGTGCCAACTTAGATAATGGAACATTTGCTCTATTTTCAACAAATGTCCAAATAATTGAACTCAAATTCATACTTTTCAGGGCCGGCTTTGAAAACGGCAAGAAGTATTGTGCTAATCACAACAATAATTTTTTATATGAGAAACAAAAAGCTGTCAATCTGATGGCACAGGTTTTTAATGTTCAGCGAAACTACCTATATAAAAAAATAACCATATAAATTAGAAATATTTTTAAACTGAAGTTTTTTTTAAAAAAAGAGTCAGTTTATAATTCATTGATCCTCATGTATTTCTGTTATTTTCAAAGGCCTCGCCATAAAAATCTTGCACATGGCCTCGCAAAAGATCAAACCAGCCTTGTCGGTAATTGTAACGTATCTTTAATTTTACATTTGTTAAATTATTCAAAATTCCAAACTCTTTTTATATATCTTCAAAAGTAAATCAAAGCGAAAAGTGGAAACATTGAAAAAAAAATAGTATATTATGTTATTAGGAGTAGAAAGCGGTCTTTTTGTGTTGAACCCAGCTATTGCGGCCGAGGCGCTAGCCGAGGCTAGGCAAGCTGGGTAAAACACAAAAAGGGCGTTCTACTCCGAATGACATATACTATTTTTTCTTCAAGTGTTTCAAATAATTTTTTGACATTTTTTTTTGGAATTATTTAATTGTAGTGTTTGCAATTTCAGCCAAAGCTGGCTGTGTACACTAAAAAACAAAAACGATACAACTGTCAAATAATAATTTTCAATATAATCTGTGTTGCTGTGACAACTGCCGCCGCCAGCGGTGAATTAAGACACTAACATTTTTTTACTAGTACAACAATAACAACATTTTTGTACTAGCAAGACAATGAACATCTTCTATAGTGTGTATACAGGAGCATAATATGAATATTATAATACGCTTGAAGAAAAACAATATTTTACCATTTCTAGTACATATTCAAATGTCTATTATAATTTTTGTATGCAACTAGAGTGAAACCTACTGGTCGTATGATCAAACTTCCTATTCGTGAAATAAGACTATACTTTTAATATTCTAGAAAGGCCGCAATTTTCTGGGTGCCTACGGGCGACAAAATTCTTAATCCTACTTCAAAATTTTACTTTTTACTATGGATATTAATTCTTATAGACATTACAGAAATTAAAAGTTTCCTTAACATTTAATCCATTTAACTTAGATAGGTCGGCATGGCCGACTCTAGCGGAGCTGTCGCCCCGATGCAACTTTTTGTTCAGCGCCCTATACGCGATTCAAGTTGAGCGGACTCTATCTGCTGACCAAACATCGCACTAATTATGTGACGTCACAACGAGTATAGTTTCTTACACTCCGTAAGAAGTAACGTTAGAATTTTAGACGAGATTTTAAAAATTCAGCAAGTATTTAAATTTATATTTATTGGTGATGATTGTGAACACTTCCTCTGTTTAATTATACAATAAAATTCGAGAGTATTCCTAGTATGTTGAGACATTGTATATTTTTAGATAAATAAGGTTAAGTATAATGTTTGTAGTTGTTTGTTAAAATAATGACATAAATTTACTATAAATAAGTTAAAAACAACATGAATGCAATATTAGATTGTTTAAGGATTAATTATATATTTGTAAATATTGTAGAAATACAGAATTTTCACCAAAACCAAAAACCAACGAAATCAAGTGTACTGTTGTGTTCCGAAATGTCATTCCAAAAAATCGAGAAATCCCACCCTTTGTTTCACATATTTCCAAAACGTTAAATTTATAAATAAATATTGCATCGAAGAAATAATTCAGACACTATGATAGATTAAACTGTTAATTGGAAAACGAGTTACAAATTCAATGTTTGTTCCTTATATTTTTGTAATGAAGATTACTCATATATTGGTAGTTCTAAAACAATATAAATATATTCAATTATTTTATTATGTATTTATATTTAGGTTAATTTATACATATTTATATTTAGGTTTTATATTTATACTTAGGTTAGTTTCCCGCCATACACGAACAAGATGCTTTTTATTGCTAGTGAGCCAGAATTTATCAATTTTCCAGCAATTTCATGCTGATATTTATTTACGCCGCTGATTTGTGGGCATAATCCAAAGAGAAGTGTTTAATTTTTGTGTTTTTACCATATGCTAGCATATGTCCAGAATTCAATACTTCATCATCCTCACAAAAATTTCTGCTGCACGCAGAAGCATTTAAATAATTAAACACCTACTTTAGTAACAGTCTCATTACTAATAAACTATTAGTTCATTAAATATATGTATTAAAAGGGCAATACACACACAAACTTTAATGCAGAAGTGAACGACAATTTGAAAACATACTCGTTGTGACGTCACGTCACGTGTTAAAAGTTGCGGGAAAAGTTAATTTGAATCGCCTATAGAGAGTTATGGTTACAAAAAATAAAAAGTGGCATAAATTTTAATAGAATAAATTATTAAGAAGATAACATAAATTACAGCTAAGAGTAACAAAAAAATAAAAATCACAGAAAAATTAAAAATATTATTAAATACCTACATAGGAAAATATTGCAATTCAATATTGTACTTTACTTGATTTCAAGGACGTAAATTCGTCGAATAGTCCGGGAAATTTACGATTTTGCTTCAAAAAATTACAACGAAAGCATTTTTTACGAAACCTGGACCAGAAATATGCGCTCAATAACATATCAAAAGTTTCCGGATATCGGAGAATGGGACCTTCCCATCCATTGGAAAAATGGCGGCATCTTTAGGTTTTTGACCATTTTCTTGAAAACAATTGCCCGTATCAAAGATTTTTATACAAAATATGAACTGTCAAAGCGTAACATGTGACTTGGGAATGTATGAAAAGATTCATCTTTAAAATACTATTTATAAAATTATGCATTATCAGAGTATATTGCTGCTACAGTTTACAAATTCATGCATTCTCTTTTAGACACATTCTTACTACCCAATTTGAACCAACTCATGCCAGAAAAGCATTTCCTTGTTTCGATGAACCAAAATATAAAGCCACATTCGAACTGACTTTCAATAAAGAATCACAATATTTAGTATTGTCTAATATGAATCCCATTGAACCAGGTTATGGACGGTATGTAAAATAAAATTTAGAAATTATACTTCATTTACATTTAAAAATATTTATTTTAGTGGCTCCAATACAGTCAGCTTCCCAATAACGCCAAAAATGTCGACATATTTAGTGGCTTTTATTATTAGTGAGTACAAATATAAAGAATCTCCATTCGTTAATACATTCAAAGTAAGTTATTTTGAAATATTATAATGGAGTCATACCAAAAAAATATTAATTTATTTTCATAAATGAAAAATTTACCTATTATGCATATTTTCAACAAAAATATTTAATATTATTGTACCTTTCATTCATGATTTCCTTCTAAACATTACAGCCGTATTCATAGTAATTCTGACGTGGTTTAAACCAGGTCTATCTTAGGTCTAAGGTTTTTCCTTATTTATAGTAACAATCGACTTAGACCTAGTTTAAACCTAGTCTAAAATTTAGACCGAGCGTACCCCTAGTTTGAACTATACTCTATCCGTTTTAACTATAGACTAGATGGCGTTTCGAGCGCGGCCGTTTTTACATGTATAAAATAAATAATTCAAATTTTGGCGCCATTCCTGGATTTAAAAAAATTCTTTCTAATTGACATTTTTTCAGTAATTTTGTCTTGTACGTACATGTGCTAATCTATTTTGTGTTTTTATTCATATACTTATTTATAATCTCTGTACCTTTCTCTACATTTCGGCAAAAGGAGCATGCATAAATGAAAACCACATTATTCAAATAAATTTTAAAGAAAACAACATAAAATAAAAATATAATTCACCTTTGAAACATAAAGATTTACACTCTAAAATATATACATCATATGTAAAAACTAGATACACCGTTAAATATGAACAAAATAATGTTTTAAACAAATTTATTTGTTCCTGGGGTGATCCGAATGACCCTTTTTCCTCATATTCTTTTATAGCTATCCAAATATTACATCGTCCTATGCCCAGTTCTGATGCCACAATTTGAACACTGTCTAATTTGGAATATGCATTCGTGGCACGATATGTGCAGTATAAATTATACGCCACTTTTTTGCCCTCTTCGGCTGGCCTTTCCTTTTGGATATTTTAAAACATTGGCAGAGCCAGGTTCAGGATTTTTATCCATAATATTAACGAAGATAACAACAAAATTAACGAACTAAAAACTAAAAAAACGCTCACAATGAAAACTATGTAATATGAAATATAACGACAAAACAGTAAGAAAATAATATAAACGAGAAAAACAAACAAACATAACTGAACATAAATTGATAATATGTAATAAATCGTATATTATTAACTTTGTTGACATTTATATATTTTATGTCAGACGTCAAAATAATTGATACAGCTGTCAAGCAAATTTAAATTTCGCGTCAATTATTTTACTGTGTAAACTCGGTTCACGTTTGAACCAATCAGGGAGCTAGAATCTTAAGCCCTATCTTACCCAACGCTCTATAGTTAAAACGGATAGAGTATAGGTCTAAGTCCTGTCATTGCGACGAATATGTAGTGTGCTTTAAAAAAATTGCATTCGTAAGACTATTTTTTTTATTAATTGTCAAATTGACAATTCTGATATGAATAAAAGCATATTTAGACAAAATGACAATAAGCCCAAAACACTTCAAACCTCGCATGTAGTTGTCTTATATTTTTATATAAAAATGTGTTAGACAAATTTGAAATATAAATAAATGAATTTTAGTTAATTTCACACGTTACCTGTAAATTGCAACCAGTTTCATACCCAAATAAAAGTTCTGATTGTCAAAACCAGCACCGCCGTTAGCCTCGGGGAATTTTATTTATTAAATATTCATATTTTAATTTTTAAATTTTTATCTTCCCATTTTTCCTCATGTATACTCGTACATATGAATACACGCTTCTATAAACCTATTGTTGTACTACATACTATTCTTATTTTAGATAATATTACGTATTAATTTTTACACTGACAACTAAATGACATTTGAAAATATTCGAATATTTATGTCTGAAGCTTACTTCATATTCATCGCAGACAATGTCCAAATGGATACAAAGGCTAAACTCGGTCTACGTAGACTAGGTTTAAACTGGGTCTAAAATTTACTATAAATAAGTCCAGGGTGGTCTAAGTTATACCTAGTTTAAACCTAGTCTACAGACCTAGTTTAAACCAGGCCTATCTTAGTTACTATGAATACGGCTGTCTGAGTCTGATGTATTGACGTCATAAGTTTGTACACATAGCACGGGAGAGACTACACAAGGTCGCAAAATTGCGGTGTCATTTGAAATTATTTCCGTAAAACTAGAAACTTATGTGATATGCAATATATGTTTATGTACAGCTCTAGTGGCGTAACTAAGAGTTCGGGGACCCGCCCGCAAAAAGTTTTTCGGGCCCGTAGCGTTTATCATGTGGAACTACATACCACTTGTGGAAATTGTGACTAGGCTCACTTTCATCTGATTTGTCATGTTAAGAAACAAAATAACCAATATGGGAGGCCTGAAAATCCAAGATTATGCACCTTTACATCCCACCAAAGTCATTGTATGATGTGGCATTTACTATGAACATGATTGGCCCGTATTGATGAAATTGGTGACACAGTCCACTGGTGAAAGTTACAGGGAATTGATTCATACATTTTTGGTATCCCAAATGAAAAGAACTTGGACAAAATATGGTATTAGCAAGATGGATCAGTATCATACAGTTTAAATAGTAGCAATTTTGCGAAAATCATTCTCGTATCGATATTTAATCCCACGTTTTGGTAATACACATTGACCGCCAGATGTCCTGATTTGACAGCCCCAGACTTCTTTTTATGGGGTTATTTTAAAGGAAAACTATGGATCAGTTGCAGGAAAATATTTGCCAAGAAATCGAAATTCTACTGGCCGAAATGTGATAGAAAATAAGGAGCTTGGTTTTGCATAGCGGATAATGGGCCCCTTAGCCAATATTATTTTTGGAAATTGACATTTAAAAAAATAAAAGACTAAATAAATTTGTATGTTGCTAAAAAAAAGATTAAATTTAAAATTTCGCAGTAGTAACCCGCAATGCTATGTAGTTCCTCATGATAAACGCTACGGGCCCATTACTTACGCCACTATACAGCTCAACCAGTCTTGGGTGACAGTCCGCGATGGTGTGACTAGCATTGTTTTGGCTCTGTCAATCGTTTATGAATTATTTTAGTGCAAAATATTTCGAATGAAAGATGCGTAGAATTATTTTTTGTATAACAGTTATTTGAAGTATTTTTCTCTTAAATAATCCATAAACGATTGACAGAACTTGAACAATGCTAGTCACTCCAACGAGGACTGACACTTTAGACTGGTTGAGCTGTAAGTAGTTTTAAGTGTACTTTTCGAAAAAATAAAATTGAAAAACATAATCGGTCACTAATATGTTTAAGAGTAAGGAATATTTGCTGTATGATTGAAGATGTACGGATAGCAAGAATGTTGTTAAAAGAGTGGAGTGAGCCAATAGAGTTCTTATTGTGGTTATTATTTTTTTCGGGTTTGAGCTAACCCGCGAAGTAGAATATGCGTGCTTTTAATTAATGTATGTATGTGATGATTAATTTACTTGTATTTATAGGTATGGACCAAACCAGAAGCAATAAACCAAACGCAATGGGCCGCCAAGTATGTATATAATATAACGAATAATCTTGAAGAATACACTGCAATAAAATACAATGAATATATACCTAAGATGGACATGGCTTCCATACCTGACTTCGCCGCAGGAGCCATGGAAAACTGGGGAATGATTACATACGGGTACGACATGACATGCTACTTATTTTGATTATGAAATTTCGTACGGAAAATGGAACATAGATTTATATTTATTTGTTCACAGAGAGTTTTCTTTATTAATTGACGATGAGTTTTCAACTAACAGAGATTATCAGGGCGTTATATCCACAATCAGTCATGAAGTTGCTCACCAATGGTTTGGAGACATCGTCACTTGCCACTGGTGGAAGAACGCATGGCTTAATGAAGGATTTGCCACATATTTCGAATACCACACCACGGGAAATGTAAGTATTTCAGATTGTTTTTTCAATGTTATGCATAATTAAATAAAACGTTTAGGTATTTCCAGAATGGGAAATGAAAGACCAGTTCGTTGTGGGAACAATGCAAAGTGTATTAGGATTGGATGCTCTTGAATCAACCACTCCTATAACTCTAGACGTTTACACACCTCAAGAAATTAGCTACCATTTTGGGTCAATTACATATGCTAAAGCAGGTTCCGTTATTCGTATGATGGAGCACATTTTAGGAAGTGATATTATCCAACAAGGATTACAAAATTATCTTAATATAAATAGGTTACAATATACAGAACCTGAAGATCTGTTTTCTGCTATTCAAGAAGTTATTGACGAACAAAATATTCCATTAGAATACTCTTTAAGCACAATTATGTCCAACTGGATTTCTCAACCTGGTTATCCAGTAATTAATGTGACTTCTGTTGCTTCTGGTATCGTTGCATTATCTCAGGTAAATATAGGTAAAGCCTTTTCAATTCTATATTTCGTAATTACGAACGTAGTGAATTTTAGGAAAAATATTAATATATTAACCCTTGCCTGACCAAAATCGGGTCACGACTGACCCAATTGCCTGTTTTCTGTTAATAACTCCCATAATAGGGTATTCTCTGAGGACTACCAATTTTAAAAATTTATTAAAAATATTATTATAAATTAATTGTTACAAAAGATATAAAGCATTTAAATTTTGCTGATGTACTAGATGACCTTCCAATGGGAGACCAGTTGAAATCCCTACTCCATGTTCGAATGTGATAAAACGCCGCATGAACCACTAATAGTACATCGCTGGTACTGTACAACTACCACGTCACTATCACGTGACATAACAAAATCAAATTTTAAAAATTAATATCTCGCTTATTAAAATGAATTTTTAACTCGGGTTTTCACAGGTACTCTTAGATATAACTGTTCTTTAAGAAAAATAAATAAAAAAAATATGAGAGAATACCCTATAGAAATATTAGAATATTGAGAATTCTCCTAAAATATATTAATATTTTGTTTTATATAATTTTCGTTTATAGAAGTTTAAAAAGTATTGAGTTATTTAACTTTTTTTTATTTGGGTCTACGATGACCAGATTTTGGTACTCAATGTTATCTTATAATAACCATAGTAAAATAAAGAAATAAAAAAGTAATTTGTTTATATTGCTCAAGGATGGAGATGGAGAGTAAATTTTGAAATATATTGTTTACTTATATTGCATTAATTATTTAAGATAATGTTTAATTAGATTAAAAGAATTATATATTTTATTTTGTAATTATGTATGTCTTCTTTTAATATTAAGTTTAATCATTAAACAAATACGAATTTGCATAATTATTAATAATGGAAATTTAATAAATATAATAAAAGTAAAACATTAATAAATATTCTCATATTAATAACAACATAACGCAAAAAAATTGGGTCACAGTTGACCCTATTTTGGGTACCTAAGTTTTAAAATTATTCTAATCAGACAAGGGTTAAGTAAATAGGTAGATACTAAGAATGTTGAAAATGACTTAGGTACCACAATGAATTACTTTATTTGACGTTTACTTGTAGTTCAGTTAATTTGAAATCGTAATTGCATTGACCTATGGATAATAATTATATTATTTTCTTTATTATTTAAATAATTTTAATGTTCGTCACGATTTAAAATATATATTTTAAACGTTAGTACACAGACACATTTAACACGAACAAGTTTAAACTGCTAATTTAAAACAAATAATAGACAAGCTTTCCCCTTCTTACTTTTACTTTACTACTCATATGTCTGTCTTCTTTCCATTTTACGTTCCTCTTTCGCACTCATATTTTTATGTTTACTTATATATTAGCACTTTTGCGTTACTTGCCTTGAATTAACTTATAACTTATATACGTCATACGTATGTATTGCAGCAAAGATTCATCCTGAGACCGTATGGAAACAGTAAATCTGAAGAAAGTTGGTTTGTCCCAATCAGTTATACTACATCCAACAACCTGGAGTTCGACAACTTGCAACCTACATTATGGTTAACTCCCAACGAACCAAGAAAACTCATCCAAGTTGACAATGATGCAGACTTTATCATCGTTAACATACAAGAGGCTGGTTACTACCGCGTAAAATATGAACCGGCCATGTGGCGTAGAATTGCAGAGACGCTGGCAACCAACGGATCGAGTGTGCACCACATCAACAAAGCGCAGATTGTAGACGACGTAATGAACTTGGCGCTTGCCAACCTAGTGGACTATGACACAGCTTTCACCGTTACTGATTTCTTGGCGTTCGAGACTGGGTTCTACCCATGGACTGCAGCCTTTTCTAACTTCTACGCCCTGATGACGATGTTTCCCGCCAATAGTGAAACCGGAATGGAAATCAGAGTTAGGCTTGATTTACATTAGCGGTACAATGACGGTATAATAATGGTATAATGACGGTATGTCAATTACACGAGGCATTTACATTAGACGGTACCACGACGATACGAACATAATAAAATATTATGACAATATAGTATTATGTAGGCCTTATCACACTAGAAGTAGTATCTCTGACTTGCCACGCATTATCCATGACTTCAGTTCATACCGCTGACTTACTCCAGTGTGATAGCGCATGCGCAACTGTCTGAAGTACAGGAATGTAACTTTACGGAGTAAAATATAACTGCAGAAACGTCAGAAATTGCCATTTTTCGTTTGATGCGTATAAAATTATTATGCTTGCCCACAATTGCATTATTTTTCCATCGTTTTCATTCATTTTACTTGAAATAATTGGTATGTCAAACAAATTTAAATGAAAGATACCATATCATAACCAACTTCAAACTACTAAAAGTCAGAGAAAACGGTTGTTCGAAATTGCAGTGTGATAAGTTAGCGAAAAAGAGTCAGATATATGATTGTAGTATGATAAGGCCTGTACGGTGTGTGGTGATATGTCATGTTTTTACATATCAAAACTAGAAAATATCGTCAAATATACCGACTTGGTTATAACTTATTCTTGTCAAAGAATAAGAAAATGAAGAAAATCCAGAAAATTTTACAAAACGATATTATTTCTTATGTACTTTCTGTAATAATCTGTATAGTGTATATTTCACGTTTTTGTCACAAGCAGAGAACTTTTGTTCAATTATGTATTTGTATAATCATTTCTCATTTTTAGCTCATTTTGAATACATTTTGGTTTAACTAAAAGATAAATATGAAAAAGTCAAAAACATGTCAGATGTCAGTCACATATTAGCATACGTTTACTTCCACTCAGCTGATTTTGGCATGAACGTCAACTTGACGTACACATGGTACACATACTCTTCAAACCTTCGAGCATATACTGACTAGAGGCCGCCTTACAGTGTTTGTTGTGTCCGGAAGATATGCGGAGGGGAGATTTGCGGGGATGGAAGCCGTGGTGTACTGCAGGCTGCGAATTATTTTAATATTTGTACTTCCTTTTTACAAAGTACGACTAATTGCTGCTTTTGAAATATTTAAATCATCTTTATTTCCAATAAATTTCAGTCGGTTTTCCCTTACGTCATTATTATATTATATGTAAAAGAAAATCCTAATTACTTACATATGAAACTAAATATCCGTACTTCCTTTGTATTTTTCATTGCAATTTGGCACAACACAGTATAAAACCAGATTGCAATATGAAGAAGAATGTTGTTGAAAGAGAGAGTGATTTTTTTTGGTTGATGCTATTTTTATTCTTTCGGGTTTGTGCTAACCCACTAAGTGGGAAATGCGTGAATTTATGTATGTATGTATGTATGTATGTATGTATGCAATATGAAAAAATTGTTTAGGTTACAGTAAAATGACAAGTAGTGTGAGACATAGTAACATATAACAAAACCAAAACGCTGCCCGCAGTACACCAGGACTTCCAGCCCCGCAAAGCCCCCCTTTCGCATATCTTCCGATCACAACATGCATTGGCATAGCGAATTACTTCTCTAGTCAGTATATGCTCGAAGCTTCAATCACAACCTTCCACTCCCCCTTGCATGCAGATACTACGCTGTTACTATGATATACAATATTTTTGTAATAGAAACAAAACTATACTGTACCCTGGTCATATTGCTAATGTAAATCAATGAATATTAATGGGCTGTAATCGTACTGTCATCGTACTGAAAACGTAGATGTAAATGGGTCCAATAAAATACATTGGACCTAGAAGTATCGTACCGTTATTGTACCGTCATTGTACCGCTAACGTAAATCAAGCCTATCGATAAGGACAAATCAAATAGATCGGTTTCAAATTTGAATACAGGTGACTAACTTGGAGATCTCGAGAACTATATAAGAGATAAACAAAAGTTGTGCCATTAGAGAGCCATTTCAATTAAGTATTGTCTTTTCGGAACAAATATATGTCTCTGTGACTAGATACAGGCAAAAATGTAAATTTAGAATAATTTATTTTTACATACAACAATGTATTTTCGTTTGAACACCGCTGGCAAAATTTCGATTTCGGCATTTTTTTTTAAGCCTAGCTTAAAATTTAAGCTTTGTTTGTGCAACTGGGTATTACAGTCACCTTCATCTATCACCGCTTCCAAATTAATATAGCGATGCAATAACAATAATGATCAAAAATTATAAATTGATTTGCCCAAATCAAATATGTATTTCGTAACAAAACCTAGCACTGTTTTCACATTTAATATACATTATATCTGCATATTTTTAGAGTTACTTGAGGGAATTAATGCAACTATTACTTGAAGACAAAGAATTTGTTGAAGTAAATGAATCACAAATTGAAACGTTTAACAGGGAGCTAGCTTTAAAATGGGCCTGTGATTTGGGTGACAAAAAATGTATATCACAGGCTATAGATTTGTTCCAGAATTACAAAGAATATGATGCAAGGTATTTTCTATCTGTAGAACTAGCATATTCGAATAGATGTTAATTATTATATTATTACAGAATTCCAAGAAATTTACGCTCAATTGTATATTGCAATGCTCTTCGATATGGTAGCGAAGATGATCGGGATTTCTTATGGAATAAATACAATACGTCTAACAGTGAAGCTGAAAAAAATACAATTTTAATTGGTTTGAGTTGTGCCATGAGTAATAATATATTAAAAAGGTAACTATGATATTATAAAATGACACTATCTGAAAATTATTTTCGATTTATTTATAGTTATCTAGAAAAATCAATCCACCCTGAAAGTGGTATCAGGAAACAAGATGCTTCATACGTCTTCGAAGCTGTTTACTCTGGAAGTTCAAATGGATTAGAAGTCGCATTTGATTTTCTCGTCGAAAATTATATAAAAATTGCAGAATAGTAAGTTTCAATATACTTTTTTTAAAATATATTCTATTTACTATATTGTTTCAGTTACGGCGACATGAACACCCTACAAAAAGCTATACTTGGGTTGGCTACGCGAATGACAGATAAAGCAAGAATTGAAAAATTTATAAAACTTTTATATAGTAGTGACATATTTACAACATATCGTAATACAGCTGTAGAAACTATGAGAAACAATATTGCCTGGTCAGGTAAATATAGTGAAATTATCAAAAATATTCTAATTCAAAAACGAACAAATAAAATCATGAATAATGTTTTGTAATTTATTTTTTGTGCAACCGGACGCGAAATAAGCATTTCGCAGCCGCAATACAGGCCGCGAAATTCAATTTCGCGACCGTTGTTATGGTAACGATATCATAGTAGCGGCCGCGAAATTAGGTAAAAAACCACTTTGACACTTGAGAATTGCATAGTTTTGTTTATCAAATGTTAATCCCATAGCTAGTTTTCTATTTACATTGAAACTGTTTAAAATGAATAAAATTTGTAATTACATATTTTTTACGGTTGCACAAAAAATATTGTGTACACCTTGTCCGCGAAATCCTTTAGTGCCCTCGAGATTGTGTTGCCTCGGCCGCAAGCGGCCTCGGTGACAATTTTTCTCTCGGTACGCTAAAGAGTGATTTTGCGGCCTTGATATACAAATAGCTATTATATACGACACAGGGGCTGTAAAACATACTTACTGCAATCCTTGTAAGGATTGCTACTATGATAACTTGTATTAAACTTGTATTACTTTTAATTGATATTATATAATTTTTTAAAAAATCTATTTCTAACAATCACTATTCTGGTTATTTTCCCAAGATTCATTTATTTCTTGTTTTCTAGAATTATTAGTAATCTAAAAATTTGTCTAATTAGAATAATTGACAGAAAATTACGTAATTCTGTTTTATGTATAGGTAAGTGAAAAGATATATGTATGTAATGGAAACCGGTAACCAGTTGGAAAAACTTATTTTCGGTTTTATGATTTGTTTAGCCTAAATTTAGAAAAATGAACTGGCGTCTTCATATCCAAACAAAAAAATCTGATGTGGCCAGCACATAAGATCCCATCAATTCCATGTTTAAAATAGCAATGAGCTTTTAAGTAAAGTATCACTTCCGATTGATCGTTTGTAAAGAAAATCTAATTTCTCGTTCCAATAAATAGAAAAGTCTGTAATACGAAATTTTAGATTATATTTTATTATGTTTTTCCTCGAAAATCTGTTAAGAGCTCCTAATTAAGTACCACTTCCGGTTTATCATATAAGTATAGTCAAAATCGAGTTTTAAATACCAAATTTGATAAGTTTTGGATCATGTTTTAATATATTTTTTCAAGAAAATCTGTTTATAGCTTTCTGTAAAGTACCACTTCCGGTTTATCAATTTTAGAAAAAAATCCAATATGTCGTTCTCATTAATATAAAAGTATTAAATACCAAATTTGAAAAGTTTTGGATTGTATCAATATATTTGTCACGAAAATATGATTAGAACTTCAAATAAAGTATCACTTCCGATTTATCAATTATATCCAAAATGTAATAGGTTGCTCCCCTTCATATAAAAGTCTTAGAGAATTAAATTCTGCGTGTAGCACATCCAATATTATTAAATTAGCCCTTTGTATAAGCGAGATATGTAAACTTAAAAATCTGATGTGGCCAACACAATACCTCCCGCCATTACAGCCCGAGTCACAAAAAAGATTAAGTCAATCCTTATTTTTGGATTAGCGAATTTTACTCTAATTTTGACAGTTTATATCTTAAAATATAGTATAATGCAAGTTACTACCTTTTTTAAACCACTCAACAGGATTAAATCCCAATTACAGAGTGGGTTCACATTCACACACATCCATGCCTTAGTGCAATTCGAACCCAGAGCCCCGAGGGCACCCATGACATGAGGCGTTGCTCTAACCATTGAGCCAACGGAGCTATAATAGAATGAAGATTAAATTTAAAATACCAGGATAGAATAGAATTCACTAATCAAAAAATGAGGATTTTTTGAATCGTTAATTTTTATTAATCTACATACCTACATATTTACTTATGCTGATTCGAATTCCTTTTCTATTGTTCCATTTACTTTTTTCTTTTTAAAACGTTACTAATATTATTTTGAAATGATTAGTTCTTTGATAGTGACATTTATCTGTCAGTTACATACATTTGAATAACTGCGTTTTGTTTGTTTAAATAGTAGGCTCTGGGATTTAAATTATTGATAATTTTATAAATTTATTCATAAAATATATAGCAAAAGTATTAATGCAAATCTATAGAAAATTTAATAATCTTTAATTTTTATAATAGCATTTATCTCGAAAAAATAACATTTAAAGGCATTTTTCGAAGAAAAACTATTTTGAGCTTCTAGTAAAGTACCATTTCCGGTTATCCGATTTTCACCAAAATCTAATGGGCTCTTTCCATTACAGAAAAAGTTCGAAATACAAGGTTTCAAAATTTTCTGAATGATGGTATTTGAGTTAAAATGGAGGATCCACACATACATACAGACATCATCGTGAAAATGATAAAATTGGATTCTAGGGACCTTAAAACGTGGTCATTTACCAAAATCTCGATATGCGATTTTTAGCACGATCCCTATACCTCCCTTACCAAGGGTAGCGGGAGATAAAAATTATATACTTTTTGGTTTTTGTAATAAAACTTGCTATGGATTAGGACAAAAAAAGTATAAAAAAAATAATGTTATGTTAAATTACGGTAATTTTATATTTGGGTCTATACGAGTATTTCATGTTGGTCTTGCGTACAAGGAAGTCATGTGGTGTCAACATCAGATTTTTTGTTGATTTTATAATTAATATTAATTTAATTGTTATTTTTAATACCTATTTTAAAAGTTATAGCTATAGAATTATGTTGCTATGAGTTTGTTGAACAGTTGCTATGCGTTTGTTGAGCTGTTGCTATGTAAATAAAAAAATAGGCAATAATAATATTTTACTGCCAAGACAGTTAAGGTAGAGGGGGGTGCGGGCCGTGATTTTGTCGGGTCACGATGGGTCACGACGCGACCCGCGTGATCGTGAATATAATTTAAATTTTGCTTCGTGATTGGATGTGAGCGTGAGGCACTAAAAAATTATCGTGCGTGATCAGGCGTGATTGAAATTTAATCGGGCATGAGTATAAGTTTTCTTTTATTTTTTATTTAAAAAATTGTCAATTTCCATCTTTTACTTTACATTCTTGTTATTATTATTATTAAGTCCAAATATGTCATCAACACTATAAAAATAGTGTTATTGTTGTATCCAAAATTGTATACACTACAGAGTTGTTCCGATTTCACTTAAGATATACAAATCTTTAAACCCGTTTGACACGATCATGATGGAATAGAACAACCTATTTGTCCATAAACATTCGTTTCCAATGAAACCAATCTGTTACCTAACTTATTACCAATTTGTTAACAAATTTGATAACAACTTATGACTGTGTTAAACAGGCTTAAATGTACATAGGAACTACTACGTGTCACGAACGTGACCCGCCGGGCGTGATCGGGCGTGAGTGCCAAAATAAAATCGTGAGCGTGAGTGATTGTGAATCAAATTTAAAAAGTCGTGCGTGATTGGTCGTGATTACATTTTTAGTTCCGTGAGCGTGCATGATCGTGAACAAAAAGTTACTCACGCGCCCACCTCTAAGTTAAGGTGACATTTTACAAACTGTTAGCTGTCAAAAAATCACACTTTTAATGTGCACCGGCAAAAAGGATTTTTTTTAAAAGATCCCTATTATGGGGACAGTAAAAACTACTCGTACTTATCTACATAGGGGCCCGGATTGACCTGGGAATTTCAGGCCCATGGAAGCATTATTACGCCGCTGCTACTATGATAACTTGTATTACTTTTAATTGATATTATATAATTAATTAAGTTCTATTTCTAACAATCACTATACTTGTTATTTTCCAAGATTCATTTATTTCTTGTTTTTTAAAAATTATTAGTAATCTAAAAATATATCTAATTGTAATAATTCACAGAAAATTACGTAATTCTGTTTTATCTATAAGTGAAAAGATGTTATCTATCACACATAATATTTTAATGAAAACCGGTAACCGGTTGGAAAAACTTATTTTGATTGATTTCAAATATCATTGATAATCAAAATCACAAATCGGTTATGTTTTATTTAGCCTAAATTTATAAAAATGTACTGGCGTCTTTATATCTAAACAAAAAATAAAGAAATCGTGAAACAAATGTACATTTATTAGATTCTTCTACGGAAGTAGAAAAATGGAGTAAGAATAATAAAATTTTCATGTGTTATTAGTAAATTTAACAATGTAAAATAAGTATATGAGTAATGTCGAACTTTAAGATATAATCTAATCTATGTATATGAATAAGGTGAAATGATACATGTTATCGGTATTAACTTACTTATGCACCTACTTGTAAGTGCAGAAGTTCTTACTTTAATTTAGAAAACACTGCGGGTAAGTACGATTATATTTTTTATTTACTTATTCTCTAAAATCACGTTATAATTTGATATATTATATCCAAGAAGTATTGAATAAATATACAGGGAGTTAAAAAAGGGTGAAAGATTTTGAGGGTATATACATTTCGATGTGCTAATTCTATTTCAAAAAGAATAATTGCAAAATTCGTAAAATTAAGCTGCTAAATAGTGCTACTGGCCGAAACGAAATTGCTATTTGACACCAGTTACGTGATTAAATAATTCATTAATTTTTTTAAAAAAATTGTTGCGACGAACGGCACAAAAATGTAATTCATGAACACTGACCTTAATTTTGAATATTTCTGTCAAGACATTGAAATGTATACAGTGTGTACCACCATTGGGATCTCGAGAAGAATAAGCTGAGGCCACACATTCAGTATTCGCCGATTCTGTACAACTATTTCGGTAAATATTCGTTCATTCTGACGGCTCGAAACACCGACACGAAACGGAGTACAGACGAGCACCGAATATTCGCGGCGATCAGCCCATCCCCACATTCGACATTTGGCGAATGTTTGCTTGGGATTTGCCGAATGCCGAATGTGTGGCCCCGGCTTGATCTACGATGTCGATTAAATGGAACTTTTTGGTAATCGAGAAAAATGTTTCAAATAGAAAAGTTAGATATCACTCCGCGAAGTAGTACCAATTTTGAAAAGTTTTGGATTATATTTTAAAATAAACTACCATTTTTGGAAATTATGCAATGACCAAAGAGGGAGGTGCACAACTAGATGTTATAGCAGTCCTAAATACAAAATTTCAACTTTCTACGGCTTACTGTTATTGAGTTATGCGAGATACGCACGTACGTACGACGAAATTAGTCAAAATGGATTCAGGGATGGTCAAAATAGATATTTCCGTTGAAATCTGAAAACCGAAATTTTTCGCGATTACAATACTTCCTTGTACAAGGAAGTAAAAATGTAAGTTTGTTTTATATCTCGATTTTATTTTATCGTATAGCATACTTTACAGAATATAATTATAAAGGTACAATACAAATAAGGTATAAGTATTATTCATTAGAATGGCATTTGATTCCTACGCCTATGTTAGGTGTCAGGTCGATCGTCGATCTTTGAAGAACCATTTGGGTATCTCTGTCTTACCATACCGTACCGTATTCTGAAAATGCTGAGATATCCTCCATGAAGGTTCAGCGGCCGTGTTGTAGACTATTTAGCCGAAATTTAAAAAGAAAAAAAAATTCATTATTTTTGATGTTTTTATTGCAAATTTGATGTATTCGTACTAATATGCTGTTGTTCTTTTTATTATAAACTTATTTTTTAACTATATTTCGCGATTTTAATATTTCTGCGCATGAAGGGGATTTGTGCAGTAAAATATTGTCTGTGAAAAATAATTTCTTTAATAGCAAATAGCATGAAGAATAAAAAGGAATTATAAGGAAGAATGTAGTCTTTTATAATGTAAATTTATTCTTTTTACTTTACAAAATGAATACTTCTTACTACTGGTCTGTTATGCTGCTTGTCTGATTGTACGATTATTTCCGAATAAATACGAAAAAATTTAAGTGCAAGAACGGGATATGTGAAAAACTTATCCCGTTCTTGCACCTAAACTACAAACGGGATATGTTTCCTAACGTTGTAGTTCTCGTATGCGACACAATACGTATACCGTTTTTGCAGTATAGACGTAGACACTGCTTTAGATCAGATTTCTACACGTCTCTATTTTTTAAAAAATGTAACTTATCCCCTTTTTGCACCAGTGTCTTCAATTTACGGATATATAAATTTATTTCGACGCCACTGGTTAGGTAATAGAAATATCTAAATTCTTTATTTGGAACATTTTTCTCGTTTATTAATAGTTTAGTTTAGAGGTTATTTGAAAAAGAAAAAATCAACAAAATTCAGTGTTTCTTCAACATTTAATGCCCTATAAGAATTTTTGGAAAAACAAAATCACATCTAAAAATGCTCCCCAAAGATGCACAAAAAGTTTCATTTAATTGACATCGTATCTCTTATAGTTCTCGAGATCCCAACGGTGGTAGTTCTAAATGGGACACGTTGTATACGCTCAAATTTTTTGCCCTTTTTTAACACACTGTATTTTACGTTATACTGATTCGTATACATCTTATTACAAAGCTCTCTCTCTAGTGGTAGTAAAGAAAGAATTTACGAGCTGTTAAAACCATAGCAACATGTATACAGATTTATTTATTCATTATTTCGCTTCTCTATATGTTTCCAAAGACTATTTCGATCACATAGTTTAATGTATTCTGCTGTATGTTCCAATATTTTTTTTTTAAATTATTTACGATTCAGTATATCATAATAGTTATTTATGTAACAAGTGTGTAAAGTAGTACTTTTTTGGTCGAGTGCGATGTTTTACGCTTGAGGCGCAGCCGAATGCGGAAATTGTAGCACGAGACAAAAAATACTATTTTACGCACGTGTTGCATACAACATTTTTCCTACAACCGAAATGGTATTGATGTTTCTCATAATACTGAGTGTACAGGCATCCAGCAGCTTCAAATACTGTTAGTACTCTTTCTCATAACACTGTACAAAATGTAATTTAAACACTTGGAAGAATCGCAGACAGACGGTGATCAGTCTTTTATAATGTACAAATTGTACATATAATATTAATATTAAAAATTAGATTAGGTTAGAATACATGTCAAAAAAATGTTAATGTTCTTAAAAATTAGATTAGTACTCAATCTGTTGAAAAAATATTAGATTTGTTTTATTTACAGTGTATATTCATATTTCTTAAATTTTATTACTTTCATTATTATTTACTACCTAATTATATACTTGACAGGTAAATTAACCGAATTTTAATGTTGCCTAGCAACGCTTATTTACTTTTCAAGCACTAGTGCGTGAAAAGTACTTTTCACGCACTAGTGCTTGAAAAGTGACACTTTACACACTGTAATGAGTGTGTGAAAAGTTCTTTTCACGCACGGTTGTAGGAAAAACATTTTACAATACTCAACCGTTATCTGAACTTTACGTGCTCGTACGGAAAACAAGCCCGCTTCTCTCGCTCGTTAGGTACCGTGCACGCCCGTAAAGTTCTGAGTAACGGTCTTGCAATGTAAATTACTATTATTAAATCCATTAAAGAAAAGCTTTTTAATGTAAAAAATTATAAGACGAATGTATACTTTTATGAATGTACGAATATAAAGAAAGTTTAAATTAATTAATTAATTAATTATATATAATGTATATAAATATGTGTAATGACAAATACAATTATGTTTTTTAGAATTAAAATGTTACTCAAAATAATATTACTCTCTCTTGGAGTATTTCACGCTTTTGCACTTCCATTCGAGAAAAATGATAAGACAGATACTTTACCAGTGAAAAAAGGAGATCCTTCCTATTTATTACCAGATAATGCAATTCTACCAGAAAATTATAAATTGATTATTGATGTATCAAACTCTTTCATTGAAATAGAGAAAAGAGAATTTTTCGGTGAAATTGAAATTTTGGCTACAGTAAATAGGGACAATCTTAGAGAAATTATACTCCATTCTGCAAACATTGAAATTATTGGTGACATTAGGGTTAATGGAGAAGTAGCCACATTTTCCTTAGATGAAGAAAGAGAATTTTTGAAGATCAAACCAGCAATGAATCTCACGTATGGATTAAAAATTGTAATTAGTATTTCCTATAAAGGAAAACTTAATAATTATATGAGTGGATTCTTTGTGAGTAGATATACTGAAAACGACAATGACATGTGAGTACAAACACTTTATCAATAAATATGTAGGTATAGAATATGTAATGTAAATATAGTAAGTAATTTTTTTTAAACGCACGCGGTAACAATAAACTCAAAAGTGTGAAAGTTTATTATTTAATTATAAAACGTATTATGAAAAAAAGAATATGAAAACAGTTACAGTATTCAACCCCAAATTCAGTTTGAAACTTTTTTTATAATTTATCGTCCAAAAATTACAAATGTCTTTAAAAAATACAAAATTTTACATAAAATAGTTTCCTATGTTAAACTCCTATGGTCCGCGTTTCGTTGCACACCTGTATAATACAATTTTATAAAGTCACGATTAAGGATTGAGATTATGAGGGTATGTGCATGATGTTACAAAGAGTTATCAAAAATAAATAGAGAATAACATAAACAGTACATTTTTATCAAAAAATCTGATGTGGCCAACACAACACCTCCCGCTATTTAATTTTCATTAATTTAAATATACATACTTACATATTTAGTTATACTAGAAACTGTATTAAAATCCATTCCATATAACTACGGTTCTATTTACTATTTTCTTTTAAAAACGTTACTATTATTAATTTGAAATGATTAGTTCTTTGACGCAGTGACATTTATCTGTCAGTTACATACATTTGAGCTTAGATTAAGGAAAATATAAAGTAGAAGATTGGCTATCTCCCTTGAGGTATGAACTGTCTAATCAAGTTGTTTTTGTTTAAAGCGCAGCTCTGTAATTTAAATTATAGATAATTTTATAAATTTATCCATAAAAAAAGAAAAAAGTATTAATGCAAACCAATCAAAAATTTAATAATCTTTAATTTTTATAATAACATAAATCTCGAAGAAATAGCATTTAAAGGTATTTTTAGGAGAAAAACTATTTTGAGCCTCAAGTAAAGTGCCATTTCCGGTTATCTGATTTACACCAAAATCTAATGGCTTCTTTCCATATTAGAATAAGTTATAAATACAAGGTTTCTAAATTTTCTCACGCACACACGCACGCACGCACACACGCACACGCACACGCACACGCACACGCACACGCACACGCACACGCACACGCACACGCACACGCACACGCACACGCACACGCACACGCACACGCACACGCACACGCACACGCACACGCACACGCACACGCACACGCACACGCACACGCACACGCACACGCACACGCACACGCACACGCACACGCACACGCACACGCACACGCACACGCACACGCACACGCACACGCACACGCACACGCACACGCACACGCACACGCACACGCACACGCACACGCACACGCACACGCACACGCACACGCACACACACACGCACACGCACACGCACACGGACACGCACATCCACGCGCACACAAACACGCGCACGCACACGCACACGCACACGCACACGCACACGCACACGCACACGCACACGCACACGCACACGCACACGCACACGCACACGCGCACACAAACACGCGCACGCACGCACGCACGCACACACACACACCATACTATTATTCAGAAAATTTTGAAACCTTGTATAATTTAAACCCAGAGACTACGCTTTAAACAAACAAAACGCAGTTATTCAAATGTATGTATGTAACTGACAGATAAATGTCACTATCAAAGAACTAATCATTTCAAAATAATATTAGTAACGTTTTCAAAAGAAAAAGTAAATAGAACAATAGAAAAGGAATTCAATACAGTTCCAGCATAAGTAAATATATATATATATATATATATATATATATATATATATATATATATATATATATATATATATATATACATATATATGTATGTATATATATATATATATATATATATATATATACATATATATATATATATATATATATATATATATATATATATATATATATATATATATATATATATATATATATATATATATATTATGTAGGTATGTATTTAGATTAATAAAAATTAACGATTCACTAAAATGTTTAAGCTAATCCTCATTTTTGAATTAGTGAATTCTATTCTATCCCGGTATTTAGAATTTAATCTTCATTTTATTATATCTCCGGTGACTCAATGTATAGAGCAACGCCTTATAGGTCAGGAGTGCGCTCGGGGCTCTGGGTTCGAATCCCACTAAAGCATGGATGTATGTGAATGTGAATCTACTGTATAATTGGGATTAATCCTGTTGATGGGTTTTAAAAATAGGTAGTTACTTAGATTAGATTAGACTATATTTTAAGAAATAAACTGTCAAAATTAGAGTAAAATTCGCTAATCTAAAAATAAAGATTAACTTCATCTTTTTTGTTACTCGGGCTGTAAAAGCCGCCTTTCTATTTCAATAAATTAAACAGTTTAAATAAATAAAATATGTAATTACACATTTTTTACGATTACACAATAAATAATGTATACACCTTGTCCGCGAAATCCTTTAACGCCCTCGAATTTGTCCTGCCTCCTACCTCGGCCACAAGCGGCCTCAACAATAATTTTCTCGGAAACGCTAAAACTGCGAAAGAAAGTGCCATAACGTTTCATTTTTTTATCCGTATGCGCCGACAAAGAGAACTTTTTTCACACTTTTATTGTGTAAAACAATACATACTTTATGATCGTATTTTAATAAAAAAAAGTGCATATTTTTTAACGGACATAGAACAAATATTATTTAATTATATTACGATTACAATTTACTATTCATGAATTCTCTTTCTTTTTTAGTTATCTTCTTGCAACCGAATTTCAACCAACCGATGCCAGAAGAGCATTGCCTTGTTTCGATGAACCGAAATATAAAGCCACATTTGAACTTACTTTCAAGAAAGAAGCACAATATTTAGTAATGTCTAATTCGCTTGTACCAAGTAACGGACTGTACGTAAAATAATTAGGCATTATTAAATTTCATTTTTTTTTTTTCAAAACTATTTATTTTAGTGGCTCAGATATAGTCAGCTTCCCAATAACGCCAAAAATGTCGACTTATTTAGTGGCTTTCATCATTAGTGAATTCAAATATAAGGAATCTCCATACGACAAGGAATTCAAGGTTAATGATTCTAAATTGTTATAATTATTCAATATAAAATTTGTTTTATGTATTGATAGGTATGGTCACGACCAAATGCTATAAGCCAAACGGAATGGGCTGCCAACTGTATGTATAATATTACAAATAACCTAAATGATTTCACTGGAATACAATACAATGAATATTTACCTAAGATGGACATGGCTTCCATACCTGACCTAGGAGGAGCCATGGAAAATTGGGGCATGATTACATACGGGTACCTATCTTCGGCATTAAAAAGAAAACTACTTTGACCAGTCTTTAATTAACCACTTTTATTGTTCACAGCGACACTGCTTTATTAATTGACGATGAGTTCTCAAGTAAAAGAAATTTTCAGCAGGTAACATCCGTAATCGCTCATGAAATCTCTCACCAATGGTTCGGAAACCTGGTTACTTGCCACTGGTGGAAAAACATATGGCTTAATGAAGGATTTGCCACATATTTCGAATACCACACAGTAGGAAATGTAAGTATATATAAATTATTGCTTTTTTATGTACAGCATAAGTAAATAAAACTTTCAGGTATTTCATGAATGGAAAATGAAAGAACAATTTGTTGTGGAAATACTTCACAGTGCATTAGGATTGGTGGATTCTTTTGTATCAAGCTCTCCTTTATCTGTAGATGTGTATACACCGGAAGAAATTGGCAACCATTTTGGACTTGAAACATATTCTAAGGGAGGATCTGTTATTCGTATGATGGAGCACATTGTAGGAAGTGATATTTTTCAACGAGGATTACAAAATTATCTTAACATAAATAGATTACATTATACAGAACCTGAAGATCTATTTTCTGCTATTCAAGAAGTTATTGACGAACAAAATGTACCACTAGAATATTCTCTAAGCACAATTATGTCCAACTGGATTTCTCTACCTGGTTATCCTGTAATTAACGTATCTGCAGTTGCTCCTGGTATTTTTGCCTTATCTCAGGTATGTGATTCTCAATTTCAGATACATACTGCAATGATCGAAAGGCATAATATAAGCACATCCTAAGAAATAATTTTCTTTCAAAATTCACGAAATTAAGCGTTTTTTACTCAAGGAGTACATTCTTAGTACTAACTGTACTTGTATATTTCTTTATAATATAAAAATTAATTATGCGATTGCGCAATGTAATATTTATAACCTATTATAATAATAATAATAATAATAATAATAATAATAATAATAATAATAATAATAATAATAATAATAATAATAATAATAATAATAATAATAATAATAATAATAATTACATATTTGAATTGTTCGCCGCAGCTTTAATAAAAGAAAGAAAACTTTTCCTTTTGTTAGATTTGCATATCGAAGACGGCAGTGACTTTAAAGTTATTATGAGAGTATCACCAGGACTTATTTATGTTTAAATATGTATTACAGCAAAGATTCTTCCTGAATATCAATATAAGCGAAAGCGATAGATCTGAAGAAACTTGGTTTGTTCCAATCAGTTATACTACATCCAAGGATCTCGAGTTCGATAACTTGCAACCTAGAGAATGGTTAACTCCCAATGAACCAAGAAAACTCATCGAAGTAGACAATGACGCAGACTTTATCATCGTTAATCTGCAAGAGGCCGGATACTACCGCGTAAACTATGAACCGGCCATATGGCGGAGAATTGCAAAGACACTGGCAACCAAGGGATCGAGCGTGCACCACATCAACAAAGCGCAGATTTTAGACGACGTAATGAACTTGGCGCTTGCTAATCTGGTGGACTATGAGACAGTCTTCAACGTTACTGATTTCTTAGCGTTCGAGACCGGGTATTTTCCGTGGTATGCCGCTTTTACAAACTTTATGAATATGATGCTGCTGGTTCCCGAAAATGAAACTGGCATAGAGATCAGTGTAAGTTGATGAAATTTAAATCGTATATATCAGCTTCTAACCTACATATTAAAGGCTTCAAATACAGATGCGATATAGATATAGTTCTAGCAAACGAGGTTTGTTCCAACAAGCGATTTCGGACGGTTTGAAAACATAATATGTGCATGCGTCGACATGGATCAGTTCGGTACTTTTCGTCATCCCAAGATTTGTTGAAACGGATCATGGACTGTTAAAATCCATCCTATGATTTTAAGTTAGAATAAACAGTTGAAAAATGACAAATTACGTTAAAGAATGAATATACTGCTATAAATCAGCACATTCTATTCATTACAGCTGATTGTGACAACAGAAAATCACTTTTTCAGTTAACTCTCTCATAAAATTTGATAAAATTCTTTATAAAACAGCAAAACTTTTAAAAAGACAAAATTAATAGCATTTTCGATTGGGTGCACTCATATCGCACTGAAAACCGCAATCGTTTTCGATTGGAAAAATCAGAGCTTGAATGCAATCAGTTCTGTATTCGATTGGGAAACCTTACCACTCGCGGTGCGCACTGCGGGCAAGAAATATTGCACTATCTCTGGAGGTCAAGCAGAAAATCGAGTGCAAATATAGCGGACATAAATAAGGTTTTGTTAGTTGACAATTTATTTGAACCATCGTCCAGTAGCGATGATGAGGATTTCATAAAATATTTAAAATTTGCTGAGTCTGTAATTTTATTACAGAAGTAGGTAATAGACAATTATTCGAGATTTGATGTCATTAATGAAATTTGTTACCATGTGTATTTAATATTACCATTTACCTAAATACTATGTTGAAATGTTACGTGAATAACATTAACTTATTTTAGTTTAAAAAGATCTTAAAATTGTCGAGAAGGCGCCATGTTTGTGTACTGAGAAATAAGCATATTCGATTGAGCCCCATTGGCCACATTGCTGCCAGTGTCCGCTGCCAGTTCAATTACTGTGCGTACCGCGAGTCAAGCATGACACCACACAGTAATTTTGAGTGCATACCATTCGAAACGAAAATTCTATTAACTACAACGTTAGAAACTCGCAGTTGTTTTGACTTACTATTAGTACATGCTTCAGTCGGCCGACTGTTTTTACTAGTTCCAAACTGGTTTGCGATCGATTCAAAGCGTGTTGGAACATTCGTATTTATTTGCTAGTATGTTCTACGAAACCTTAGTGCTTAGCAATTTGACTTTTGGGATTACAGCTCGTCGTTAGAACAGGATTACGTAGGTAGAAAAACAAAGGCGTGTTGTATGAGCTTCCTCTTGTTTACATTTGTAAATGTAAAACACAAAAGAAAAATTAAATACATTAAATTTTTTACTTCAAAATTTACATAATATTATTATTATTATCTTTTTCATTTGGCATATTAAGTAACTTTAAATAATAAGATAAAAAACTTGTAAATCTACTGAATACACTTCTATCCATGCGGTTGGTTCACCCCTTCCCCCTGTAGCTTTGGATACCGCGCGAACTTTCGATTCGAATTATAGTATTTTATAACTAGAATACTATTTTCGTATTTGATGGTACCGCAGTACCGAATTCGAAAGTAGAATTCTCATTCGTGTAACTTCGTAAATATAATATCTTTTATGAAAACATCACAGTCAAACTAAAACTCCGGTGGCTCAATGGTTAGAGCAACGGCTCGTAGTCATGAGTACGCTAGGGTTCGAATCCCATTAAGGCATGGATGTTTGTATATGTATACCTCTCTGTAATTGGCATTTAATCCTGTTGGATCGTTTTTGTAAAAAAATAAAAAAAATGTTATTTTTTTATATTTTATGGTGATATTAAAAAAATTCTTAGGTAATTTATTAATTTCGATATAATTTCACATTAATATAGCGCGGTTTACTTGTGTTATATGTATAAATATTTTATTCTAGATGTTTGCCACTACCCCATTCAACAATTACGTCCGCATATGTTAAATGATTTGTATGTGAATAGGGGATTACAGCTCAATCGAATTAAAAGAAATTAGTAAAAAATAGTGAAAGTAGATGCTTAATAATGAATATTAATAAAGAAATAAAATGATATAATTGAAATACTTTGGAAATAAGGGAGTTTTTGTTATAGCAGCTCGTCAGTCATATGAAATCCGTATATATACAGATAAAAATTAGATACTGACGTTCAAAGAAAAATTTAATTAATAATTATTGTTTTTTTACGCTAGCTCTTTTGTTGAATTTCATTATTAAATTAATAGTATATTCCGTAACTTAACCGCGGTGACCAAGGTTCTGGTTATGTGTTCCGTAATGTAACCAAAACATAATTTCAGGATCGCGGTTCAATATCGGAATGTGCTTCCTGAAAGTTTTGGTTACTTTTTCGTGACCACGACGACCACAAATTTTTTGTGGTTGTTGTGGTCATATTCTAATTTCTTATAATATAATAAATAATATTGTATAAACATATAATTACTATATACTATATACTGATATGTTTAATATTTATGTTAGTAAAAGCCCTAATTCACAATGGACATGAGCATAAGAATTACGTAAGCATAAACGTAAGCATAAAGTTGAAGTATAGGTTTTCAATGACTGTGTTCACAATGCTATTACGTATTTCTTATGCTTACGTAGCTACGTAACAGTTCCGTAAGAAATGCATAAAGTTGAAATCACTCCAACTTTATGTTTTTCTTATGTAAAATGTGAAACTGCGCATGTCTGCATTGTATGTCAACTAGTTGTTTTTGTTTGTGAAATGAAATAACAGCCGAAGTTGTAGGTTATATTTCTATTTCTTTTCATTATAAATTACAAGTGGCCTGAGTGTCAGGTCGCAAATCTGGGGAACCGGGTTCGATCCCGACCGACGCCAAATATTTCCAATTTTAAATGGCACAAAATTGACCCCTGTGGTGCACTCTCCTCGCCAGCAATGAGTGCCCATAAAGTGACGCCTGGTAAACGCCCTCACGGTACAAATATATTATCATTATTACCGATAGCAATGGGTAATACGAGTATGCCGTGATGATATATTTATTTATTTATTTTTATTTAATTTAATGAGATCGTGTGAATGTTTGTATGTTAAGAAGAAGTAGATATTACAAAGATGTGTTAAAAAAAGAAAATATGGTAATCACGGCCATTACACGAAAGTATTAATAAATTAAATAATTAATCCTGTTAATGTTAATATAAATTACCTCACTCGCTAATTAATAAAATAATGATACTGTATTATCAATTTACTCTGAAAATCATAATTTTTATGTTATGTTCATTGTGAACACACGTTAGCAGAACGTAATTTTTATGTTATGTGCCTAGCTTTTATGCTTATGTCCATTGTGAATTAGGGCTTAGACAAAAGTTATGTTGTCACTTACTTCTAATGACGCTGTGGTTCCCTGCTTTACCGACACAAATTAACCAAGATGTTCCGAATCACAACCACTTTTCAGTGACCACAACCTGAGCACTTGAACCATAACCACGGTCGTGGTTAAGTTACGGAATATACTAAAAGTATTATACCTTTTTCTTTTTCATGTATAAATAATATTTTAGGACATTGATATTTTCATATGTATTTCCGTCTCTCTGTCACTTATATAAATACATAGGCAGACAAAACGTAGTTCACGTTCGTAACGAGGCGAAACAAAACACGAAAATGCAAATGGTGGGTGAATTATAGAAATGTGACTACGGTACCATTTTCTTCAAAACGAAGCGAAAATTAGAATACTAACGTGCGCGCGGTACCACCACTGCACATACTTTGGCTTATAAATGAATCCCCTTTCCGTTTATACCAATTTGAAATGTTAACGGAGCTTTTTCCTCGTTATTACAATAGCATATTATAATTACTGTTACATATCGACTTGTCCAAGTACGAATTTTAAGTTCTGCGCATTCAAGGTCAGTCTCAAGTTCACGCGCGGTAACTGTACTTATATTACTGAAGTACTTAATCTGTTCTACTATATCTTTGCGTGCATTATACCTACTATCTTTTTCCATCGCCGCTTCTAAATTAATATAGCAATATAACAGTGACCAAATATATATATATATATATATATATATATATATATATATATATATATATATATATATATATATATATATTATATAACAAAATCTTTTAAATTAGTATTATTTTCGTATAAAAGTATATTTTCATATTTTTAGAGTTACATGAGGGAATTAATGCAGCTATTACTTGAAGACAAAGAATTTGTTGAAATAAATGAATCACAAATTGAAACATTTAACAGGGTGCAGGCTTTAAGATGGGCCTGTATTTTGGGTGAAGAAAAATGTATATCTCAGGCCACAGATTTGTTCCAAAATTACAAAGAAAATGGAGCAAGGTATTTTTATCATTAAAAGTAGTACAAATGAAAAGATGTTGTAGTTATTATATTATTACAGTATTCCTAAAAATTTACGCTCAGTTGTATATTGCACTGCTGTTCGATACGGTAGCGAAGACGATTGGTATTTCTTATGGAATAAATACAATATGTCTAATAGTGAAACTGAAAAAAGTGTAATTAGGCGTTCTTTGGGTTGTATCAGGAGTACTAATATATTAAAAAGGTAACTGTAACTATGAATTTGTAAAATTACACTAACTGAATATTATATTCATTTTTAGTTATCTAGAAAAATCAATTCACCCTGAAAGTGGTATTAGACAACAAGATGCTTCTAATATCTTCGAAGCTGTTTACTCTGAAAATTCAGAAGGTGTAGAAGTTGCATTTGAATTTTTCTTACAAAATTATCGTAAAATTGTCAAGAAGTAATGTCATTATATATATTTAAAGAATATATTCTAATTATTATGTTTCAGTTACAACAGCATAAACACACTAAAAAAAACTGTACTTGAATTAGCTCGTCGGTTGACAGATAGAGTAAGAATTGAAGAATTTAAAAACCTGTTATATAGCAGTGACTTCTTTATAACATTCCGTGATACAGCTATTGAAATTATGAATAACAATATTGCGTGGAGAGAAAAGTATAGTGAAATTATCAAAAATATTCTAATTCATAAAAGGAACAAAAAGTCTCATGAATAGTGTTTTGTAATTTATTATATTATAATTCCCAATGACAGACAATGGGTGGTATTAATAAAAATAAGAAAATACTTATTGGTATGTACTTATAAGTACTAGCATTTACTTATCAGTATCAGCAAGAAGTAAAAGTAAATACTTATTTTCATATTAATAACCAGATGCTGATACTTACAGTAAATACTTACTTAAGTACTTACATATGAAATTCAGAAGTAAGCAGTGTGTTTGTAAAAAAATAAAATTTTGACATTTGTTGACAGTTCATTTTTATATTTATTTATTGGAAGTTGACAAACTAATCTGGAATTCAGTTCTATATCAATTTTTGAAATTTTAAAAATGTTTAGTTTTGAAAGCAGCGTCATGAACTAAAATATTAATGAAAAAAGTGTTATCTTCACGGTCTTCACCAACACCAATTTGAAAACCTTATGTAATATAACTTTTCGGCTTTTTAAAATAAGGACCCGCAGTTATAATTTTTTTAGATGTTTATTTATCAAGGCCGGAACAGTGGCGTATTATCGCAGGGGGTGCAAAAATCGTACATACTCAGGGTATCACGGTGCAAAATTATAAATGGTCACGAGGAGCTAAAAAAAAACAACGCAGCAAACGGCGCATGGGCTTGTGACGCAAGCAAGGTTTATTCGTCACTGGTCGGCAACATACCTTAAAAATAATTTCATTTAATAAATAAACACAGACCACCATCTCTGGATTCATTGTTAACGCCAAGAAAGAGTTCTGTTAGCCATTCCACACTTTCGGGTGTAAAGCGATATAATTTGACAAAATTTTGTTCACTGGGATTTTCCCTACGAATTTTATAATTTTTACGAACTCATACGGCGTAGAACATGTTTTTAAAATTAATATAATCTTTTAAATTTTTGTTCGGTCCCCCATAAGCATGATAAATATCATACTTATAAATTTATAAGTAAATGCTTAATTCTATAAGAATCAATTCCATTTTATTAATACATTTTTAAGTAATTACTTATTTTGATTATAAGTATAAGTTCATACTTTTGTGAAATAAGTATTTTCTTATAGCATCAGCTTTTACTGACACTTTATTAATACGGATATAAGTACTTACTTAAAAAACTGTCAGTATAAGCATTTACTTATTTTTATTAATACCACCCAATAATTATTACAGCAATTTTTTTCAATAACAATATATATAACAAATCCAATCAATGGCTACTTTGTAATTTAAAATACTACATCATTTGACTTGGCAGTGTCAAACGAAGAAGAATGAAAACATAAAAATGATTAAAAAAGTATTTAAAAAAGTGTTGGATAAAAAAATGTATTACACTCGTGTGGAATGTATATTAGTCACTAAAGAAAATTAGCCACGTAGCCCGCATGGCGAGTGGCTAAACTTTTTCTTTCGGGACTAATATGATACATTCCACACTCATATAATAAATAACTATTATATATCACGTGGGATGTTATACCATATCGCACTCATTTTAGTTATGTAATGGCTTTGTTAGCCCAATGAGTGCGGTAATGAAATTCTAGTGTGATAATAATATTCATTAAAGCACTCAATGGGATAACAAGACTGTTACATAATTAAAATGAGTGCGATGTATACGGTGATACATACAATTTTATACGATATTCATGGGATATCTCATTATTAACACACTTGGCTGGTAGCACGAGCGTGGTTCTAACACCGGTGTTAGCTAGAACCAAGGCAACGACTTGGCATATACTTCAGGGTTGTTAACAAAATCAGTGTCGCCTATATACTGATTAAACCGAAAATGTTCTGACAGCCATATTCATTAAATTTGACTGAATTATTTAAAATTGTTTAATATGATTTGCTTCTTGACTTGTTTTAATCAGTTTATTGGAACCATTGATTTTGTTAACAACCCTGAAGTATGTACCAAGTCGTTACCGTGGTTCTAGCTAACACCGGTGTTAGAACCACGCTCGTGCTACCAGCCTATGTGATTTACCCTAACTCGCCTTGCGGGCTCATAGAGCAATTCACAATACATGCCTTATAATATCTATATCCCACTCATATCGTAAATTACTAATAATGAACCAGAAATAAATAAATCAGCTTATGGGCCGGTTTTATAATAGTATCTATATTAAAATATAAGTTACAGAAGGCAACGTATTCTAACACGAGTCACAAATTAGCTCACGAGCGGCGAGTGGGCGAATAAACGAGTGCTTGAATTGCATTCTGTAACTTGTGTTTTATACTATTTTCTCTGTGGAGGCTTTCATTTACATTATTTTTTAAATAAATAAAATAAATAAATATATCATCACGGCATATTACCCATTGCTGGGTGTGCCAATCCGCTTTGTATGCAGATATCGGTAATGATGATGACATATTTCCATTAAAGGAAATTTTTGGTAGAATTATTAAGTTGGTGACAGTGATTTATGCTTTTTATTCTGTCCGTTACCTAGATATTTAATGTATTTATTTATTGCAGTCATGCCAATCTCAAATAACAAAATATCACCAAAAATCGTTTAAGCATGAAACTCCTAACATCAATATGCGTGCTAGAATGTGACATTCTCATTCCGCAACAGAAAGATATTTAAGCTTCACTTAAAATTTAGTTGTTAAGTAAATTTAGTGTAATGAACAAATTCGAATCAGTTTCTTTGTTCTTATGACATTTAAATCATTGCTGCAAAAAAACGCGTTCATTTTTTCATTTCATTAAATTTACTTTGGAAGTAAATTTTAAGTGAAGATTAAATTTATTTATAAAACCGGCCCTATATGTTTTATTTGAGATTCATACTTTTTTTCAATACACATTGCTAGGAAGGATTTTATAGAGTAGGATAATATACTATAGTTAAAAATATACATAAATGAATGAGAATTAGTGAATAAAATTAAATGTTAATTCATTCTCAAACCACATACTACGTACGTGTGACTTTTCATGTATTAAGCAATTTAATACGTCGACTATCTTTAAAACAAGACGCGCGTTTTTTCTTTTGATGAAATGATACGTCACACTGCAAGTATACTAAACATTAAATTTTCATATCTCGGTTATTACGTAGAATTTTAAGTGGCGTTTGCACTAATCTAGTAGAGAAAAAAATTGGTACAGTGCCCTACTAGTCCAAGACAAGTTTTTTTCGGGACTAGTCACGTAGAGTTACTTTCTCATTAAAAAAAGAAAAATGTCTATTTTTCAGTTGGTTACAGAAAACAGCAAATTATGAAAAATGTATATCTAGTTCGCCATTTCATAGGGCATTCAAAATATTGTCTTAAAAAATATCGTGTTAAATGTAACTTTATGTATAATGTGTCATTAATAAAAAAAGTAGAAGATGAAATGCAGCTTAATTTTATAATTTATCATTTATGAAAATTAGAGCAAAAGGAGTAAGTTAGGAGCTCTAACCGAGGCCACACGAGAATACAGGCCTAAATGCTTATTCCTTATCGAACTAAGAGGCCAGCGCGCTAGTCTAGCCCACTAAAACAGTCGAGCTGCAGGAGTCAGCGCGCGTGGATGCACGACATAGCGCAACAAGTAACGTCAAATTTTGATTGTTGAAGGAAATTGCAAGAATGGTTTTAAAATGCTGTGTGCCAATGTGCAGGAGCAATTACGGTAACATGGCTAAATTGATATACCTAACATTAGAGAAATTATAAGCTAAACAAGTTTTCCCAATATATGTTGAATGTATATCATGCAGAATATCAAATTTAGTTAAGAAATTTTTTAAAGAATATTCAGCAAGATTTTACTAAATAATTATAGAAAAACTACAAAGAACAAATTTGTAATAAAAAGTAGTTTGACAAAAAAACAATAAATTTGCAAACACCTAAATGTATTTTATTCCAAAGTAATGGTTACTTAAAATATGTATAATATGCGTACCTACATATACGTATGTCATTCATTTTATTATTATCATTATAATATTATGTTCTATGTTATATTATTTTCATTTGTTAGCTCCAGATCTAAAGATTTATCAATGTTATTATTATTTTTATTACTTCTTGTATTATTTAAACAACAACAAAGAATTTAAAATAAAACATGAGTTTATAATTCGTTTTTGTATTTAATTTGTTTAGTTATTTATATAAAATAGTTATTATATAATACTTGAATTGATTTGTATTTCTTTAGAAATCACATTTTACAATCCTATTTGTTTAAAATTCCGTATATTTCCTAAGCTTACACTGCTGTCGTTCGAGACTTGGTGTGATAACAATAGGCTAGCTGTGACGTCATGAATTGAACATTCAGGCCTGTATTCTCGTGTGGCCTCGCTTTAACACACTCTCAAGAACTATTATGTAAAACAGAAGTTTATAAAATCAGTAATACTAGGTAGATATTTTATTATCATTTATATTTCAATAGTTTGAGAAAATTTTAAATATGTTATACAATTACGATTACCTATATAGATATATTTGAATTTTACATTTATATAATAAAATTTGCAATTTTCACTAGAAAATGAAAATATTTGCGTTGATGTATCAATAAGTACAGAAGTGTTCCAAAATAACACTTTTAAAGTAAAGAGATCCAATAAATTCACAAAAATTACGGATAAATACTTTTCTTGCGAATGTGCTAAAATATAAAATATATTAATAAACTTATATTATGTACATCTCAAAAATATGGCAACAGTTGCGAACCAACTATTCCTAATCTTCATACCACGCTAGTCTAAATGAGAAATAATAGACAAATTCAATTAAATTGAGCTACATATATAAAAATGCACATTGTAACGTTTTTATTTATTTGGGGGAAGTGTAAATACTGGACAATTATTATCAATTAAAAAAAAAGTTTATTATAACGATAAATAGATATTAAATATAATTAAAAGATAATAAATATAACGAACACTACGATTAAACAAATATTAAACACTAATGAAGACTAAGAATTTTATAAAACTCTTAAACACTAAGGTTATTTATTTAAACAATATTTAACTCATTTATTTATACAACTATATTTATTTATCTTTACCACTTGTCGACTATTTGTTTATATCACCAACTATTTAACACGCGACGCTTATTTATATCAGACTGTCCAATGCCTTCGCTAACAGTGCTTACATACTCCAGCATTTGTATTCGAGAACTTACTAGAACACTATTCCAGATAAAAACTCAAACACAATAGATGTCATCAACCGCGTAATTAAGCAGGTTCGGACAAGTCTGTTGCGTCATCGCTAAAAATAGACACTCGCTCGTCCCTGCGACGCGGCTGCGACAGCGGCGACGGCGGGCGCTGCACATTACTATATTTAAGAATTTTTGCGCTTATTTGGCTCCGAGTTAAATGAAATGAAACGAATGTGACTTTATTAGATAAAGTAAATACTGCCAATGTCTATGCTTGTAATTGTGCTACCATCCAGTTCATTAACTCACTATATTACACTTTTCCCATTCTTGTAACCAATCAACAATTGATTGGTAGTTTTCATTCATTCACTGGACATTTGCTTCAGCATCTTCTATCGCTTGATGTATTGTTCTAGTTGCAGTGGCAAGATCCTCATTGTAGTCGTTTGTAAAATATTTCAACTGTAAATAATATTAAATTATATTATGAAATGATAGGATATGTGCGAGGTACATACATTTTTAACATCGAATAGTGTATTCCTATTCTTCGTGCATAGTCTGCCAATGTTACCAATTGCTGTTAGGGAAGATCAAGATTGACCAATTATAACCAAAATGTAATCAGCTCTTCACATGGATGTAGCAATTATAGAATTATAGTATTAGAGTTATCGCAGGCGGAAATTTCGTCACACACAGACATACGTATACACACTCACGCATACACACACACGCACGCACGCGCGCGCTCTCTCGTACACACACACACACACACACACACACACACACACACGCACACGCACACGCACACACGCACACACACACACACACACACAC